>JAJOZX010003407.1:0-67500 GCA_023014485.1 Bathynomus jamesi | reverse complement strand
CCGAATATGCTCCCTTACGGCACGTGGGTTTTCCGATCCCAAATACGCACATTGTGTCTGTTGACTCTAGTGTACCACTAAGATGAAACGTAGCCTGGTCTGAAAAGCAGACACGTAACAAGAAGTCATTATCCTCGTCAATGCTGTTCAAATGTCAATAGCGAATTGTTCACGTTTTGGACGGTCATCAGGCTTCAGTTCTTGAACAATTTGTACTTTGTAAGCGTGTAACTTCAAACGTTTGTGTAACACCTTGTGCACCGTAGACTTCGGTATCTTTAGTTGGCATGAAGCTTGTCTCACCGATTTCCTTGGTGACCGTGTGAAAGCAGTTTGAATGTTTTCCACCGTCCCATCGGAAACTGATGGTCTACCACTGCTCTTTCCCTTTTCCACGTTTCCAGTTTCCAAGAATTTTTTCATCCACGACTTAATTAACTTCACATCAGGTGGATTCTTTTCATACTTTGTTCTGAACCTTCGATGAACACTGACAGATTTTGTTTCTGCAAGCCACACAACACATTGTGCCTTCTCTGTCACAGACGCCATCTTAACTGAACAGCTACTACAGCGCTCCTAGCGGCGAACGCGGTAGACGAAACACACCAGCACAGAAACTTTATGCGTGTACGAGATCACCTGTAAAAAGAAAACGGATGTAAGATTCGTCATTAAAACATGAGAGCATACTGTTTTCAGGGTAAACATTTATGGACACCCTGTATATATTATATATTGCTATTCAAATATTTGAAAACACCCATGGTATTTGAGTATTTATAGCCATCATCGGTCGTACATGTACATTTTGAATGATGCAAAAGAGTATACAACACCTACGTGTGTATATATATATATTCTTATTTTAATAACTTCATTGACAAAGATATCTACGTCAGTATTTATTGTCCTTCTCTGCTTTTGGGGAGCTTTGTTAATAATGCCGTCAGTGTGTTTCTTTACCAGTGATGGTGGAACAGTCATACAAATACTCTACAGCTCTTTCCACAGTTGTTCAATATTAGATAGCTTCAGTTTATCCTCCTCAGCGTCTGCATAGTCCCATATAGCCTCAATTGGATTCATGTCGAGGCTTTGTGATAGCCATTCCATAATTTTTAGTTCTCTAACGGCCTCCTTCCCTTTCACATATGTTTTTGCAATCCAATCCGGGTGTTTGGGATCGTTATCTCGTTGGAAGATGAACTCTTGTCCAATCAAACGCTTTCCATCTGGCACACCATGCAGTTGAAGAATTCGCTTCTACTTGTATTCGCTTTAATTAGAGCATCATCGATTTTCACAAGGGAGCCAACTCCAGATCACCTTTTATTTATATATAGTATATATATATATATATATATATTTTTTTTTTTTTTTTTTTCAATAAAATCACAGAACAACACGATCTTTTTAATAAGCAAAGAACCACAGGGACAGGGAAAAAAAACACGAAGTCCAAGCGCTTTCGTGATATATTCACATCTTCAAGGACATTTTTCTTGTCCCTGAAGATGTGAATATATCACGAAAGCGCTCGGACTTCGTGTTTCTTTTTCCTTTCCCTGTGGTTCTTTGCTTATATATATAATATATATCGTGTGTGTGTGGTTAAGTTAGGTTAGGCCCGGTTAGGTTATGCTAATAGGAACGCCAACAGAATGTCCCGCCGGCCAAATGAGTATGGGTCTAATTCAATGATATACATTTTATTATTATTTTTAGTGAGGTAACACTTCTGGTACCTCGGAACATTAAAAACTTTGCATAAAAAAAATCTCGCAACATTTTTACTGTCGAAAAAATAGAAAGATATGTCAGTCCAGATTACGTTAAATTACGCAGAGTTATGTTAGTTTAACTTCGATTATTATACGTTAAATACAAAATATAACCACGTCGGCAAATATTCTTTCCTCAGTAATCGATTACATCAGTGAGAGCTCCGCTAGATGGATTTTCCATTTAATTATAACTGATTGGGACTTATGGGCCATCCTGTGTATATATATATATATATATATATATATTTATTACACTAAGAAGCCTGAAAGAACTCTTTATTTATCATTTAACTGCATTTAAATTCTTTACAAAGCATTTTTAAAAAATACTTCTTTTCAAAGCATTTATTTTTGTTACATTTACTGGGAAAGAAAGACATGTTTACATCACTTCAGAAATATCTCTGGTAAATATTCGTTGTAGCACATGACCTGGACTTTGGCATGAAAATTGGTTTTTCTGCTGTATTTCTGACATTCATTTCTTGTGCACATGAGCGGTTGTGGAGATATGACGCCCACCCACCCCATCCTACGATTTTGAAGTCCCTGGAAATGGGCAGGGCTTTGAAGTAGAGGGAAATTGTGGGGTAAATGATGGCGTGCTCCTAGCCGTAGTGGCACTACCAAACCTAAAAAACCCAACCTAACCTAGGACTAACGCCGTGCTCCTGACCCCCCCCCCCCTGTGGAGATATTTGAAGGTCAGAAATGCACAAATAACAGTGAAATACACCAGAAAAAACAATTTTCATACCAAACATCGCTTAATGACGTTGTAATAGGAGAGGTCACAACCGGTACACACAACGGCGATGATGAATTTGAATCTCAAGTTCTCAAAGTCGTTTTCTTCCCTGAAAATGCATCTACGTATGCGCAAAGAAACTCGCAATCCTCCCACACGATTTTAATCGAACCAAAAATTGCTTATATCTCCATTAATATCAATCCAGGTCATGTGCTTAAACGAATATTAACCATATCTCATCTTATAAGCAGCTTCAGGTGTATGGTCTTGTCTACCTTACGAAACCGCGCTAATCTTTACACCCACAGCTCATCGTGACACGAACGTGCATGTAGCGACATTAGCGGTATCGCCATAGTTTCAGGTTGTTTTATATTGAAAATCATTAAATATCATTAAAAAGATGTAATGAGGGTTAGGCTAGGTTAGGTTAGGTTGTTAGGTTATTTAGATTAAGTTAAGTGTTGCCATTCACACTTGAAAATGTGAACATGTCTTGGTTTCGTAAGATATCCAAACACGGTGTGTGTGTGTGTGTGTGTGTGTGTAACAAGCAAGAAAGATGTGCCTGAAGGATACAGCAATAATAGCCTATAAAATATAACTTAAGCTTATATATTACTACTGTAGCCGAGATAATAGCTACTTGTCCAAAAACGCAAGATCGCCTCAACCGAGGAACAACAGTACACAAAATGGAAACCAATTAAATATGTAGCCAGTTTGCCTTTGGTTGACGAAACTCTAAACACAATACAAGTTTACTGAGCTACAAACTAAGCCCAAGCACGAAAAGAATCATTTGACACGAAATAAAAGCTCCTCAAAAAGAGATCGTCTACAATTCAAGATGGCGTACAAGTATCTGTAGCAGATACATTCAGCTTGGTCGCTACTGCAGTTAAGTGAAAAGAAATACGACTCCCCAACCCGCGTCTTCCTCGCGAAGGAGAGCTCCACTTATGAAATGAAATTATAAATAACTACGGATTCTAATAACAAAGTAAAGCGGCATACAATACTAGAAACCCCCCCTTATACAAGCTTAATCTTTCTACGCAAACTTCACAATTATTCAGACTCTAGTATCCAATATATATACACAGGGTGTCCCATAAGTCCAGTCTCAGAGGAAAACTTATTTTAAATTAAATTTACAAAAGTAGTACATTGAAACTAAAACAAATATTCAAATTGATGTCTTGTTTCGGGACCTTTTTTTTGTTGTTGCAGGTAGAATAATACGCAATGGCTAATATGGAAGCGAGTTACACTCGTGAGGAAAAGGCTTCCAGAGCCGTTTTCCTCACATAGTAAAACCTCAATTTAAACATTTGTTTTAATTCTAACGTATTACTTTGGTAAATTTAATTTAAAATAAATTTTCTGACGAGACCGAACTTATGGTACACCCTGTATATATATATATATATATAAAAGGAAGAAGAAACACGTAAATTTAAATTTACTTGATGTACAAAACAAGAAAAATTTACCTCTCGGCAACAACATGTTCCTTTTGTTAAATATACATAAACTCTTCAAAGTAAACATTTTTGGTAAAACTTGCAAAGTGCTCCTCACTATTTACAAAACTTAGACGCAAAATTCGTTTGACATCATAATTTCTAGATGTTATCATGTGCGTATATATATATATATATATATATATATATATATATGATGAATAAAACCACGAAGGAAAGGAAACACAGATGGTGCTCAAGCGCTTTCGTCTAATGACATCCTCAGGAACACTGAAGTACATAAAGAATTACAGCCTATATAGAGGTTACAGAAAGAGAAAAAAAAAAAATATATATATATATATATATACAATAAACGGAGAAACGAAATTAAAGGATTGTGGAAGGAGGCACACAAATTTATAAGGAAAAACTATCGATTTTTAGCACAAGAATAAAATTTGTTTCCAAACAATGTTATAGATAAAAAAAAAAAAAAAATACAAATAAAATAAAAATAAAATATATATATACAAATTTATACTGGAAATCTGCCCAAGTTTTAGCACTCTGCTCTTTTTGTATATAAAAATTGAACAATTATCGATTTTTAGCACAAGATTAAAAGATTTGTTTCCAAACAATGTTATAGATTAAAAAATATATATATATACAAATTTATACTGGAAATCTGCCCGGGTTTTAGCACTCTGCCCTATTTTTTTGTATATAAAAATTGAAAAAAATAAGTTATTAGGGTGGCATACAAATTTTACCAAAGATTTAGCGTTCTACCTTTCTTATCTAAATCTGTTCTGAAGGAATTCAAAACAACAGGATCGCGTTGAAAAAGACCTTTGCTTATGTTGTTTCTGCGAGTATGTAGAAGAATTACGGCATTTGGAAGAGTGAGGCCCATGGTGTAATGGTATCGCATCTGACCGGCAATCGGAAGATCCCGGGTTCGATTCCCGGGTGATTACCTCATTTTTTCATTTGTTTCGTTCTCTCTCTCTCGTCTTGCGCGGAATATCTCCTATACAAGCGTCGTTCTTTACGTTATTTATACTGCGTGTTCTTTGCAGTTGAATGTATATATATATATATATACAGTATATATCGGGTGGCCCAAAAAAAACGAGACCAATTTTTTATCACGAATATTTCGGTGGCCGTTGTAGCTAGAGACTTGAAATAAAAATAAAATTTAATCAATTCCCTTTCAAATATGTCTTTAACATGATAGAGTCTAGCTGGCCCCTAAATGGCTAAAATCGCCTTTGAAAAAAATTTACTTTAAAAAAATGTTGCGGAAAATAACTCAATGATTCATTTAAATTTTAATATGAGATTTTCAATAGATAAACAAACCCTATCCCGTTCAGTTTTTGATAAAAGACTCGATGTGGCCTCCGTCACGATCAACGACAGCTTGCAATCTTGCTCTCCATTTAGAAATAGCCTTTGCAATCGACTCCTGTGTAAGACTTTCCCAAGCAGCAAGAATTCGTTCTCGAAGATGAAACGCGTTTCTAATTTTCTGACCACGGTAGACTTTTTCTTCTAATGCTGACCACATGAAGTAGTCAATGGGATTTAGATCAGGACTGCTGGGCGGCCAGTTCCCCGGTTCGATAAAGCTGGGGGAATGAGCCCTGAGGTATGTGACTGTTTCTTGGGCAGTGTGGGAAGGGGCTCCATCTTGCATAAAGACAAAGTCATTTGTGTTCTCCCTGATTTCGGATAGCATTGGAGACAAAATAGCATCACGATAGTATTTTGCGTTAATTTTCACACCACGCGTGATAAAAATTATTGGTTTTTTCTTAGATGATGCAGAAAGAGACCATTACAGACTCAGAAAAATGAGTTTTCTCGCGCAAGAGTCGAGATGGTTCAATGTCCTTTTTTCTTGGACTTCGCGAACGAACACGATCATTTTGTGTGTTTCTAGCAGTGGTGGGCACCGTTAACCAAAAAGTTAACTTCGTTAACCGCTAATCCGTTAACCAAAAAGTTAACTTCGTTAACCGTTAATCCGTTAAACATGTAACGGAAGTTACCGATAAACCGTTAACGTTAACTTTTATTATAAAGAAAATGAAGAACACAATATATATATAATTTAATTTTCCCTCTTCTTCTCGTTCTCCATTTTGTCCATGAGATGCATGTTGCCCTTCATGAAAATTAGCATAGCAAAGTTTTCATCAGACAGGGATGATCTCTTGGCCCTCAGGATGTCCTTGCCCATAGAGAACAAACGCTCCACTGCAGCACTGGAGGGGATGGCTGTGTTGAACTTGATGAACAAGTCCACCAACACTTGCTCACCCAAGAAGGCAGCATCTGTCAGCAAGTCCTTGGAGTTGGTCTCCAGCCAGGTCTTGACCAAGTTCTGGGCCTTGCCCTTGAGTGACCTGTGGCTTCTGCTGCTCTCTTTTGTCTGGATGACAGCACTGAAGAAGTCATCCTCCTCATCCTCCTCCTCCTCCTCCTCCTCCTCGTTGTTGCTGCCCACTTCGTTGGACTGCTGCTTCATGGCGGCCTCGACTGTACCCTCCATGCTTTTCCTCACCCTGGCGACCTTGGTGTTGTCATACTTGTCCAACCAGATGAGGCGAAACCTGGGATGGAAGGCAGCAGCCAGCTGGCATTCGTCATCCTCCAGGAGGGGCCCAAACCTTTTGTACTCACAGACATATTATAAATATACATGACTTACTTGACAACGATTATTTTTGAATATTCACTAGCACAAACATGTTGCGCAAGAGACAGACTGCAAATGAAACGAATGTAGTTATTTGTTGTAATTGTTACATATATATTATTGAAAGTGCCTTAAAATGCTCGTGATATTTCTTGAAAGAAGTTGAAACATTCAACTCAAATGGCAAATCTTTCCGCCTGATTTTACAGTCGACCATGTTTTGCTCAAACCAATGCCATAAATAACTACCATATTTGGTAAGACACAAATTGTGGCGACGGAAACAAATATATCGCCTGATTTTGCACTGCGGAAATGGAAATTCGTTCATCACTATTAACAGTGGCGGATTAATTTCGCACCTGCTCAGCACTGAAAATAATAGAAACTTTTAAACGTTTATTTATGATTTTTTTGGGTTAACGGACTTGATTGAGTTAACGGAAGTTAAATGTAACGGAAGTTAATTAGTCCGATAATGATTTTCAAAGTTAACTTAAAAGTTAAATCGTTAACGAAAAAGTTAACTTCGTTAATTAACGATTAACGGATTAACGGTTTGTGCCCAGCTTTGGTTTCTAGGCGTTTCAACCGTGAATTTTTTCTCATCCGAGAACCAGATTTTTTCCACTGCTGCATTCGATCGAAATCTCCGCAACAGTTTTTTGCATCTGTCCATTCGTTTTCTTCTCACTAAGTTGGATAGAGCTGTAACAGTCACTCTCTTAAATGTTTTTAAATGAAGATCTTTTTTGATTATCCGTTGGACTGAAGAGCGCGAAATACCAGTCATCTTCGTAATTTCGCGCTCACTTTTACTCGTTCCTGGCTGGTCATCCTCACTTAAAACAAGTTCACTTACAATTTCAATGTTTTCTGCAGTTCTAGTAGACTTTGGCTGGCCACTCCCAGCACGACGTTGGATACTGCCAGTTTCACGGAGTTTTTTCAAAAATGCTGCAACAGTGGGTTTTTTCCAGTTGCGATCTGGATACTCTTTTAGAATTTGTGTCAAGGACATTCGCTTTTCTTCTCGTAAAGATTTGATGTACTTGTCGCTTTCTGTCAAACCCATTGTTCTAAATGTGAAAAAGAAAAACGTTGATTAATGTAAAATGATTGAGTACGCAACATTTTTTTGAAAGTAAATTTTTTTCAAAGGCTATTTTAGCCATTTAGGGGCCAGCTAGACTCTATCATGTTAAAGACATATTTGAAGGGGAATTGATTAAATTTTATTTTTATTTTTATTTCAGGTCTTTAGCTACAACGGCCGCCGAAATATTCGTGATAAAAAATTGGTCTCGTTTTTTTTGGGCCACCCTATATATATATATATATCAAAGCTATTGACTTCTCCTTAGGGAAACGGAGCTTACAGACGAAAAGAAGGACCAATACAACAGCAAACATTTTCGTTTATTTTTTATACTTCGGACGTTTCGACAAATCTTTTGTCATCATCAGTGAATTGTAAGTCTTAAAACCTTAAAACAAAAATGAGAATAATGAAACTTACATCAATACAAAAGAAAATTAAAATCATTAAAATTAAATTAAATTAAAATTACCTCAACTGGTAAATACACAATGTTTACGTCAACCTCCATATTTGGCAGAAACTGAGAGAAAACTGTATGGTCAGCTAATTAGAAGGTATGATATGTCTATGAAAGTTGGTTGGTTAGTTAGAAGAGCTGTAATTTGTAAGATGAACTATTATTGTTAATGGAAGGTTTGTTTCTGTAGATGTACAAAGATTCTAAATTTCGGAGTTCTGTAAGGTTATTGGATCTAGTTAGAATTTCGAACTGAGTTTTGTGAAGGGGATGGTTGTTTTCATTACTATTGTTTCTAATTGCGGATTGTGGTGGGCTACTGAGGGGACGGTTGGTACGGACTGATAAGCCCAAATGTTGAGAAAGGCGTACCTCCAGTTGGAGTTGAGTACTGCCAATATACGCAGCCTTACAGCTGTCGCACGTGTATTTATAAACAACATTAGGGCATACAGTTTTGGGGAATTTGTCTTTGAACTTTAAAAAATTTGATAATTTAAGTGGGTTGACGAGGGCGAATCTAAAATTTATTTGGGGATAACTAGACTTGAGCAGTTTGGACACTTCACTTCGAATACGCAATGATAAATAACCATAAAAAGGTAATTTAATATAACTGTTGAATCAAGCAACACTACTCCTTTACCCTTATCCGGTTTTGTAAAGGAGTAGTGTTGCTTGATTCAACAGTTTACATAAATAGAATGGAGACAATTTTGTCGGATACGTCTAAATTTAAAAGGGTAAAAGAGAATGTTCTGTCTAAATTGCCAAAACTCGAAGATAAACTTAATAGGTTTTTGCATAAATTAAAAAATAGTAATATTATTGATGACAATACATACAATTTTTTGTTTGCTTCTGGTTCTAATCCAGGAATTCTATACGGTTCACCCAAAGTCCATAAGCCAAATTTCCCACTAAGAGCTATTCTTTCGGCCTGTGGTACATTCAATTATAACAGCCAAATTCTTCGTTCCCTTGCTTTCAAAACTTACTTATAATGGTTATTCCATTCACAACTCGTTTGATTTTGCTAAAGATATAAGAGAGATAAATCGTGCCGATTCCCTAACTATGGCCAGTTTTGATGTCTCGTCATTATTTACTAATGTCCCGTTAAAAGAAACATTAGATATCATACTAAACAAGTTATTCACTACTGGTAATACTCTTATTAATGGCCTCACTCAGACTCAATTTAAAAACCTCCTGGAAATAGCGTGTTTTGATAATCTTTTCTTATTTAATAGCAACCTTTAGTCAAATTGATGGGGTAGCTATGGATTCCCCATTGAGCCCAACACTAACAAATGCATTTCTTTGTCATTACGAAGAAATTTGGTTGAAAAGTTGTCCTAATAGTTTTAAACCCATATATTACAGAAGATACGTGGATGACACTTTGGTACTTGTAGGTTATCTCCCCTCTCCACCAATTTTGACAGAATATTTTCGTTCAAACTAACGAAAATATCACGACTTAACCTAACCAATTATCAAGGGCGTACAGTTGAAGTCGTGATATTTTCGTTAGTTTTAACGAAAATATTCTGCCAAAATTGGTGGGGGGGAGATAACCAACAAGTACCGACACTTTCTTAATATTTAAACATCCTTCACACCTAAAACTGTTTCTTCATTATTTAATAAACAACATAGTAATATTAAGTACACATGTGAAAACGAAACAAATAATAGTTTACCTTTCCTGGATGTCCTAGTTAAACGGGTTAATAACAAGTTCCAGACCTCACTATTTAGAAAACAAACTTTTACTGGTTTGGGAACCAATTATTTAAGTTGTATGTTTTATAAATATAAGATATAAGATTAGTGCTATAGTAACATTATTAACAAGAAGTTACTGAATTTGTTCAGATTACTTTTCATTAAACGAAGAATTTAAATTTTGAAGACAGTACTTTATTAATAATTACTACCCTTCTAATCTTTTTGACAACCAATTAAAGAAATTTTTAAATAACACTTTTCATACTAAACTCCCCATAACTACAGTACGAAAAGAAACCAGATATATTAAATTACCTTTTTATGGTTACTTATCATTGCGTATTCGAGGTGAAGTGTCCAAACTGCTCAAGTCTAGTTATCCCAAAATAAATTTTAGATTCGCCCTCGTCAACCCACTTAAATTATCAAATTTTTTAAAGTTTAAAGACAAATTCCCCAAAACTGTATGCCCTAATGTTGTTTATAAATACACGTGCGATAGCTGTAAGGCTGCGTATATTGGCAGTACTCAACTCCAACTAGAGGTACGCCTTTCTCAACATTTGGGCTTATCAGTCCGTACCAACCGTCCCCTCAGTAGCCCACCACAATCCGCAATTAGAAACCATAGTAATGAAAACAACCATCCCCTTCACAAAACTCAGTTCGAAATTCTAACTAGATCCAATAACCTTACAAAACTCCGAATTTTAGAATCTTTGTACATCTATAGAAACAAACCTTCCATTAACAATAATAATAGTTCATCTTTCAAATTACAGCTCTTCTAACTAACCAACCAAATTTCATAGACATATCATACCTTCTAATTAACTGACCATACAGTTTTCTCTCAGTTTCTGCCAAATATGGAGGTTGTCGTAAACATTGTTTACCAGTTGAGGTAATTTTAATTTAATTTAATTTTAATGATTTTAATTTTCTTTTGTATTGATGTAAGTTTAATGATTTTAATTTTCTTTTGTATTGATGTAATTTTCATTATTCTCATTTTTGTTTTAAGGTTTTAAGACTTATAATTCATTGATGATGACAAAAGATTTGTCGAAACGTCTGAAGTATAAAAAATAAACGAAAATGTTTGCTGTTGTGTTGGTCCTTCTTTTCATATATATATATATATATATATATATATATCAGTGGTGGCACCGTTAACCAAAAAGTTAACTTCGATAACGATAATCCGTTAACCCCAATTTTTAACTCCGATAACGATAATCCGATAATTTAACTACAAAGTTAACGGAAGTTAACGATAATCCGTTAACGATAACTATTTCTTTACTAACATTTAAAAAAAATCAAGGAAAAAAGCTTTAAAACCCATAGAAAATGTTTATTTATGCAAAATCCAACAATAAATAGGTATTTAACTATATTTTTATCAAGTTTCGCAACTTTTTTGCTTAACTTTTTTTTTATTTTTAATAAAAAATGTACTGATGACATGTTTTGAAACCCTTGTAACCACTAACCATTAACTAAATTTTAATTTACCAGAGAATTATTATGGCGGGAACTGAAAGGTAAAATTAAATTTTAGGCACATTTATTAAAGACTACGACACAATGTGCTGGTTGCCCTTCAGAAAGACCAACTTCTCAAAGTTAGGCCCAACTGCCAGTCTTGACCTCTTGGGCCTCAGGATGTCCTTGCCGAGAGAGAAGAGCCGTTCTACTGCGGCAGAGGACGGAATTGGCAGACTGAAGTTATGGCGGTTTGAATTCATTCGCGGAGCGGTGATCTTCCGTGAATGACTCCTCGCAGTTAACGTGTTAACGGACTTTAACAGACTAAATATCGAGTTATCGGAAGTTAACTGGTCCGATAACGATAAATGGAAATTAACTTCCGTTAATAGTCCGTTAAAAAAAGTTAACTTCGTTAATTAACTGTGTAATAATTTTTGGTCTTCCTTAAATTCTGAACCGTGTTTTATTTGTGAAGTATAATCCAATACAGTTAGTTATACATGTATTTAATACTATAGAGAATGTGTAATTTATCAAAATTAACGTATTCTATATCCTCTATGTTTTTCAGGTTTAAGTAATTTTCAGGTGAAAATTAATAAAATGATAAATATAAAAACATAATAAAAGTTTGATAAATAATAATGAATAAAAGAGCATCTTGATAAAATCATTGATAATAGTTCTTTGGTACGTATAAGTATTATTCTTTGGTATAGCGCTCTAACTTAATGATACTGATTGATTTACTAAAGTATTTCTTGATGTACCTTTAATGCTAAGATAACTCAATTCTTTGTATTTGTACTATTATTTATTTAATTAACGTAGTTCTTATGTTTCCTTTTGCAGTTGTGTCAAAGATGTTAGCGGTATTTTTAGTTGATTAAAACCTAAGTTGAGCTGTTTTCATTTTGGGTCCTACTCACTTCAATTTAATCAACTAAAAACTCTTCGTCTGTTGTTGCGATGGAACGTGGACTACGGCCTGAAAGACTTGAGGTACTACCGACTGCGCCTGAAGCGGCACGTACTTTCAAACATTGGCTTTTCGTCTTCTCGCGATATAAGGATGCACTTGAAGGAAGTAGTAACACTTATCTCGGACTCTTGGCTAACTCTGTTTCTTCCGAAAACTTTGAGATTATATCTGAGTGTACTACTTACGACGGGGCCTTAACTGCCTTGAAGAATGCATTCATTCAGCCCGCCAATGAAGTAGTGGCTCGTCACAAGCTCGCTACTCGCAAACAACAAGGCACGGAGTCCATAGACGAATATGTACGGTCTTTACAGAAACTTAGCATAGATTGCAACTTCAAAAATGTAACAGCTGACACTTATCGAGATGAGTATATTCGCGACTCATTCATCACTGGCATTTCTTCGCCTCGTATCCGAACTAGATTGCTAGAAAACAAAACCTTGACTCTTTCCTCGGCAGTGGATCAAGCTCGGGCCTTAGAGATTGCAATGAAAGATTCTCAAGCTTATGATTCTGCTACCCCTGAAAGTCGCCTTATAGCTACGGTAGAAGCCGTTAGTGAGAATTGCCCTGTTGACCCCCGGCAGACATCGAGAGAATCTGTTCAGGAAACCGAAACATGTGCTGCCGCTCCTCGCCGTAACCAGAAATGTTTCTTCTGTGGTAACTCTTCACGACACGATCGCTCGCAATGTCCCGCTCGTGACGCAACTTGCTACAAATGTAGAAAACGAGGTCATTTTTCAAAGGTTTGCAAGTCCACAAAGGAGCCAGTCAGTGCGTCTGTTCACTCAGCAACCCTCGCTTGTGTGCCGTCTACTCTGAAGAATTCAATTGTTGACTTACATGTTAACAATTATCTCTTGAAGGGTCTCCTGGATACTGGGAGTTCCGAAAACTTCATATCTGAATACATCGCGCAAAACCTGAAATTGCCAATGCAGGACTATCAAGGAACCATATCTATGGCCTCGGTTAATCTCACAACTCCGATAAACAAATTCTGTGAAGTGGAATTAAAAATAAGGAAACGTTCCTATGGCAATGTTCGACTTCTCGTACTTCCCGGATGCTGTACTGATGTTATCCTTGGCTTACCTTTCCTGGGTAAACACTCCTTTGTTAAAATGAATTTCGGGGGCTCTGAGCCCGACTTGGAAATTTGCTCTCTAGCGACCTTAAAAATTGATCCACCCCGCGTATTCTCCAACCTTTCCCCCGATTGTAAACCTATAATAACGAAGTCACGCAAGTTCAAAACGTCGGATACTGAATTTATACGCTCAGAAATTGACCGAATGCTCCAGGAAGATATCATAGAACCTAGCGACTCTCCTTGGCGTGCACAGGTCCACGTTGTTAACAACAGTAACAGCAAGAAAAGGTTAGTAGTCGACTACTCTGTAACCATAAATAAATTTACGCACCTAGACGCCTACCCGCTTCCAAATATAGAGGATTTAGTCAACAAAATTTCTTCGTATAAAGTATTTAGCACTATAGACTTACGAAGTGCTTATCACTGTGTGCCACTGCATGCTGATGATAAAGCTTACACGGCATTCGAAGCAGATGGCCGTCTGTTTCAATTTAAACGTCTTAGTTTCGGGCTCACGAACGGAGTTGCGTGCTTCCAACGTATAATAGATAGTCTGATAAGAGAAAATACATTAATAGATACGTACTCGTACCTTGACGACGTGACGATATGCGGTCGTACCCAAGAGGATCACGACAAAAATCTATCAAAATTTTTGGAAGTTGCCCAAAAATTTAAAATGACGTTGAACAACGACAAAAGTCACTTTTCTAAAGATACTATTTGCATTTTAGGTTATCAAATCAGCCACAATGAACTCCGTCCAGATCCGTCTCGTCTCGCCCCCTTGAAAGAAATGCCGATACCTACATGTAAACGGTCGCTTTCTCGCTTAACTGGTCTCTTCGCCTACTATTCAAAGTGGGTTCCTCAGTTTTCCCAGAAAATACGCCCCTTGATAGATGCCAAGTTTCCTCTCTCCAAGGAAGCTGTCGCCGCTATTGAAAAATTAAAATCTGCCATAATTGGATCAGTTAAAGCCAATATCGATGAAAATATGCCGTTCACCGTGGAAACTGACGCTTCCGATGCAGCAATCGGTGCCACCCTCAATCAAAATGGCCGGCCTGTAGCCTTCTTTTCTCGTTCGCTAATTCTGCTGAGAAAAATCACTGCGCAGTAGAGAAGGAAGCGTACGCTATTGTAGAAGCTGTCAGGAAGTGGAGACATTTTCTCTTAGGTAAACAATTCACACTCATAACAGATCAAAAATCTGTCTCATATATGTTTGATATTAAACACAAAGGCAAAATAAAGAACGAAAAGATAACTCGTTGGCGATTAGAACTCATGCCTTATAGTTATGAAGTTGTGCACCGACCGGGCTCTCTCAACACCGCAGCTGACGCTTTATCACGAGAGATTTGTGCTTCCACATCTCAAAGTGATCTATACGAACTTCACAAATCACTCTGCCATCCTGGGGTAACCAGGCTTGCACATTTTGTTCGAGTACGCAATCTTCCTTATTCTGTTGACGATATCAAACGTGTAATTTCTAGCTGCCACACTTGCCAAAGGTTGAAACCAAATTTTATCGACCCCAAGAACACGAGTTGATTAGATCTATGCGACCTTTTGACCGTTTAAGCATCGACTTTAAAGGTCCGCTGCCTTCTTCGTCTAGTAATAAATATCTGCTCATTGTAGTCGATGAATTTTCTCGTTTCCCCTTTGCCTTTCCTTGTCGCGACATTTCTTCCCCTACAGTGATATCCTGCCTAACTACTTATTTTCGATTTTTGGGTTGCCAGGGTATGTACATTCGGACAGGGGAGCCTCATTTATGTCCGCAGACCTCAAATCCTTTTTACATCAACGAGGTGTCCCGACAAGTCGTTCGACTCCCTATCACCCTACTGGTAACGGCCAGTGCGAGCGCTACGTCGGCCTTGTATGGAAGACAGTCACCTTGGCTTTAGAATCCAAAGGTCTGCCCATCCGCGCCTGGGAGTCCGTGCTGCCGGACGCTCTGCACTCTCTACGTTCGTTATTATGCACCTCAATCAATTGTACTCCTCACGAGCGTCTCTTTGCCTTTCCTCGAAAATCTACGTCTGGGATGAGTATGCCGACATGGCTTTCGTCTCCTGGGAAGGTATTGCTACGAAAATACGTCAGAAACAAAGACGATCCATTAGTTCAAGAAGTAGAGTTGTTAGAATCTAATCCCCAATATGCTCATATCCGTTTTCCCAGCGGTCGGGAAGATACGGTCGCTATTAAAGACCTTGCTCCTGCTGGCGATTCCCCTATCCGGACCGAGACGAGACCTGAAGTTCCGATTGAAAACGTTGACGTTCCACAAAACTTAGATGTTGAGACTCAAGATCAAATTCTAGATGCACAGACGCCAGTAATAGACCAAGCTCCCATTCCCCAAAATCAAGATTCACCTACCAATCCTCCTCTGCGTCGCTCCTCCCGTATCAGACGACCAGTTGATCGATATGGTTACTCTTAGATTTAAGTTTAATTAGTTTAAGCTAGTATGTACATTTAGGTTAGAAAACCTGCGCCTTACATGTGATCGTTTCAGAATTTGAGGGGGGAAGAATGTAATAATTTTTGGTCTTCCTTAAATTCTGAACCGTGTTTTATTTGTGAAGTATAATCCAATACAGTTATACATGTATTTAATACTATAGAGAATGTGTAATTTATCAAAATTAACGTATTCTATATCCTCTATGTTTTGCAGGTTTAAGTAATTTTCAGGTGAAAATTAATAAAATGATAAATATAAAAACATAATAAAAGTTTGATAAATAATAATGAATAAAAGAGCATCTTGATAAAATCATTGATAATAGTTCTTTGGTACGTATAAGTATTATTCTTTGGTATAGCGCTCTAACTTAATGATACTGATTGATTTACTAAAGTATTTCTTGGATGTACCTTTAATGCTAAGATAACTCAATTCTTTGTATTTGTACTATTATTTATTTAATTAACGTAGTTCTTATGTTTCCTTTTGCAGTTGTGTCAAAGATGTTAGCGGTATTTTTAGTTGATTAAAACCTAAGTTGAGCTGTTTTCATTTTGGGTCCTATTCATTTCAAACTGTTTCGGATTAACGCTTTAGTGCCCAACACTGATATATATATATATATATATATATATAATATATATATATATATATATATATATATATATATATATATATATATATATATATATATAGGGTGGCGCAAAAGTCAGGACACATAGGAATTATGCTTTTCAATGCAAATATACATTATATACATATATATAATTTTTTTTTTTTGCATTGTGAAAGTATAATAGTTCCTGTGTGTCCTGACCAGGGGTGGGCAAATTACTGAGAATTCGTAATCGAGTGAAAGTAGAATTATTTGCCGAAAATAGTAATGGAGTAGAACTAAAATTAGTAGCTTAAATAAGTAATCGATTACAAATAAAAATTACTGATGTCTGAAAAGTAACAAAGTAGAAAGTAGAAATTACTTCTCTGGATTAATTATATATTGCTTTTCAATGTCTATTTTTATATGACTTACTGACTTATGTCCCATCCAGCTTAAAAGCCGGGTCGGGTCCCCCAGATGGCGTCTTTGCTCCAGGTTCTTCTCGTTTGTCATCTCCCTCCTGTGGGCCAGGAAGGGAAGGTGCGGTGGTTCGCCCGTACACGGCATGCGCCATCATCATCATAGGGTTTCTTGGCAAATAAAGCAGCCGGTGTGCCATCCCTCTGCTGCTTGTTTGTTCCGCGGCTCGGTTCCCCCATCCGCCACTCGAGGGACGCGCCTGGTAGGAGTGCTCTCTTCCCCAGGTATTTTTATTTACAAGCACAAATTTGCGGCACTGATGTTCTAGTACTATGATTAGAACTTTAACTATTAGTTAATGTATTCGTGATTCACTATAATGCTAAATTGCAGATATTAGTGAAGTTTACACATTACATTACACAAGGAACACTACCACTCAAAATTTGCTAGAGTGTAATTTTATGGAAAAAAATTCGTAGATTCTGGGCCAAAATTCCTGGATTAAAATACATATGGCAACACTAATAATGATGAGGGTTTGAGACTGATTGAGTTCATAGATCATTTTTTACGACAGATGGTTACTGAACCAACGCGCGGTGACAATATTTTAGACGTGGTGATGACGAACGACGAAAATTTAGTCGAAAGTTTGGAAGTGGGTGAGAGTTTGGGATGTAGTGATCACCAAATTATTAGGTTTAACCCCTTGACGACCGGTATATGTTTCTTTGAACTAAAAAGTTTGTTTTATTGTTATTCAAAATTAGATATGGTAGTAATTGTAGCCATTTAAATGGCCCATTTTGGGTTCCTTTTCCGATGCATCATTGTACAATTTACATTATTATTTTCGTTGGGACAAATATGTCCCTTTGGTCCTCAAAGGGTTAAGCTATTGATAGAAAACAGTAAAGATAGTAACGTAATAGAAGTCCCTGATTTTCGTAGGGCTAATTTTAAGTTTTGCGGAGAGGATGAGTAGTGGACTGGGATAATTTATTTATAGGTAATGACGCAAATTTTCATTGGGAGGCGTTTAAAGAAAGTTTTTTGAATATCGAAAGGGAGTTTATTTCGCGTACGCCCAAGCGAGCTAGAAATCATGGTAGGCCCGAGTGGTGGACGAGGGAAATAGGAGAGTTCATAAATGAGCGTAACAGAGTGTATAGACTTAATAAGCGTAATGGCACGGTAGCTAAATTTAGTAGATATATCGAGCTTAGACGTCAGGTTAAAAGATGTTAGGAATGCTAAGCGTAATTTTGAGTTACTTGTAGCTGAGGATAGTAAACATAATTCGAAAAAGTTTTTTGACTACGTCAATAATTTCGTAAGCCGATAAAAGATAAAATAGGCCTTCTAGTGGACGCTAACTACGCTTTGGCTTCCGATGCTCAGGCGATGGCGAGTACTTTTTAACAACTTTATTGCAACAGTTTTTACCGTACAAGACGTAAATAATGTCCCCGACGTGGACGATATCGTTCCATTTAGTAGCGAGACTATTTTGAATGAAATAACTGTTTACGAGGGTGAGATTAGATCGATAAGCTAAATTTAGCAAGGCTCTAGTCCCTAACGCGCTTTATCCTAGACATTTGAAAGATTTGAAAGACGTTATCGTAGGCCCATTAACAAAAATTTTTAATAAGACGCTGGAAGCGAGGATTATTCCTGAAGACTTCAAATTAGCTAACGTTATGCCCATTTTCGAAGAAGGCGACCGCAGAGTAGCTAGCAATTATAGGCCTACTAGCTTAACGTTAATTGTCGATAAACTTTTGGAATCTGTGATTAGGGATCGTATCGTCGATTACTTAAAAAGTTGTGATTTGATTAATAGTAGTCAGCATAGGTTTCGACGCCATAAATCTTGTTTAACTAATTTGTTAGAGTTTTACAACGAAATAGCGCGCGAATACAGATCTACAGAAGCAAGGCTAACAAAGACCCTAAGATCCGCTCTAAGGTTAGCCCAAGAGAAAGGAAAGAGTAGGGGGTTAAGAGAAGAAAATAAGGGGTTAAATAAGTAGCAACATCTATCACTCATGGGTTAACATTCATTCAGAAAAAGAGAAAAGCGACTCACCATCATCATCCGCCGGCCACTACCGACAAGTCAGAAAAATAGTCGGAGAGAATAGGAAAGGGGTGAAAGATGAAAAGAAGTAAAATAAGAACGCTTACAAACCATGCAAACACAGTCTTAACTCAGTCATACCATGCAAACTACAGACATGCAAGTAAAGAGAGTTACAGACATGCAAGGAGAGGATAAGAAAAAAAAAAGTAGGTAAAGTTAAACAAAAAATGGGTTAGTTTATTCGACGAGCTACATCTACGTCCATGTTAGTCTAATTTTTTTTTATTGCTGGCATCACACGCTGGCATTAATCGTCAACAGACTCATCCTCGACCACCACCCTGAGAGCTCCTGTTACTAATTTTTTTATTTTATTTTAAACAACGTTAATATTTTTAAAATGCCTATCTAAACGGTTCTTGAACATATTAACGCTGGTAGAGTGAACGACTGACGCGGGAAGATTATTCCATTTATCAATTACTTTAAACGTAAAGAAGTTTTTGGCGATATTAGTAATGAAACGTCTGCCACGCAACTTAAATCCGTTATTACGAGCATTGCTATTATCGAAAGTGAACAGTTTGTCAAAATTTACGTTATCAATGTTATTAACGATTTTGAAAACTTCAATAAGCTCCCCCCTTAATCTCCTAGTTTCGAGTGAATACAAGTCTAACACTAATCCTATCTTCATAAGGCTTGTTGCGCAATGACGGAATTAGTTTCGTTGCACGACGCTGAACCCTTTCTAACCTATCAATATCCTCGTGCAAATACGGGCACCAAAACTAACGGCATATTCTAAATGAGGCCTGACTAGGGACTTGTAAAGGGGCAATATAATATCCTTCGATTTAAATTCGAAATTACGCGCTATGAAGCCTAACATCCTATTAGCTTTTGCGCAAGACTCCAGGCACTGGTTCCTAACCTTTAAATCCTTAGATACGCGTACGCCTAAATCTACTTCCTCGTGAACGCTCGCTAACTCTCTACCATCCATCGTGTACGTGTAATTATTGGTACGAGAACCTATATGCAAAACTTTACATTTGTCTACGTTAAATTGCATCTGCCACTTATCCGTCCACTCCATAATCCTATTTACATCGTCTTGGAGCCTATTTCTATCGTCCTCGTTAACAACCTTACCACCTATTTTAGTATCGTCCGCGAATTTTGACACGTTATTAGTCAATCCTACATCTATGTCGTTAAAGTAAATTACGAATAGCAATGGGCCTAACACTGAACCCTGTGGAACACCGCTACCTACATCCAACCACCCCGATTCACTACCATTAACAACGACTCTCTGTCTCCTAGCACGAAGCCATTCCTCTAACCAGTTAGCTACCTAACCGCGTATACCGTGCGCTTTAACCTTCGCAATTAATCTTCTATGCGGAACTGTATCGAACACCTTTTTAAAATCTAAATAAATAACGTCAGCCGCTCTATGCCTATCGTATTCGCGGACTATTTCGTTATAAAATTCTAAGGAATAAGTTAAACAAAATCTATGGCGTCGAAATCCATGCTGACTACTATTAATCAAATCTCTACTTTCTAAGTGATCGACGATACGATCCCTAACTACAGATTCCAAAAGTTTACCGACAATTGACGTTAAGCTAATGGGCCTATAATTGTTAGCTAGTGTGCGGTCGCCTTTTTTAAAA
Organism: Bathynomus jamesi; assembly: GCA_023014485.1. NCBI lineage: Eukaryota > Metazoa > Arthropoda > Malacostraca > Isopoda > Cirolanidae > Bathynomus > Bathynomus jamesi. The sequence continues at coordinate 46,626 of JAJOZX010003407.1, read as the reverse complement.
ATGGGCGTAACGTTAGCTAGTTTGAAGTCTTCAGGAATAATCCCCGTTTCCAGTGACTGATTAAAAATCTTCGTTGAGGGGCCTACAATAACGTCTTTCAAATCTTTCAAATGTCTGGGATAAAAAGCGTCAGGGCCTGGAGCCTTACTAACTTTTAGCTTATCGATATAATGCGCAATCTCACCCTCGTAAACAGTTATTTCATCCAAAATAATCTCGCTACTAAATGGAACGATATCGTCCACGTCGGGGACATTATTTACGTCTTCTACGGTAAAAACTGTCCCAAAAAGTTATTGAAAATACCCGCCATCGCCTGAGCGTCAGAAGCCAAAGCGCCGTTAACATCCACTAGAGGGCCTATGTTATCTTTTATCGGCTTACTATTATTGACGTAGTCAAAAAACTTTTTCGAATTATGTTTACTATCCGCAGCTATAAGTACCTCTAAATTACGCTTAGCATTCCTAAATGATCTTTTAACCTGACGTCTAAGCTCGACATATCTATTAAACTTAGCTGCCGTGCCATTGCGCTTATTAAGTCTATACGCTCTGTTACGCTCGTTTATGAACTCGCCTATTTCCCTAGTCCACCACTTGGGCCTACCATGATTTCTAGCGCGCTTGGGTCTACGAGGAATAAACTCCCTTTCAATATTCATAAAACTTTCTTTAAACGCCTCCCAATGCAAATTTGTGTCATTACCCATAAGTAAGTTATCCCAGTCCACTACTCTCATCCTATCCGCAAAACTATCAAAATTAGCCCTACGAAAATCAGGGACTTCTATTACGTTACTATCCTTAGTGTTTTCTATCAATAACTTAAACCTAAGAATTTGATGATCACTACATCCTAAACTCTCGCCTACTTCTAAACCTTCGACTATATTTTCGCCGTTCGTCATCACCAAATCTAAAATATCATCACCGCGCGTTGGTTCGGTAACCATCTGTCGTAAAAAATTATCCTCCATGAACTCAATCAGTCTCAAACCCTCCTCATTACCAGTAAAAGTCTCGTAATTAACATTAGGGCCAGGCCTGGATTAACCATTAAGCAAAATAAGCACGTGCTTAGGGCACCAAGGGAAGGGGGCACCACAGAGAAAACTTTTTAAAGTATAAATAAAGTTATAAGTAGGCAATAATAAGCATTACTTTGCATCTTTTGATCCATGTATGTTGAAATGCTATGTATCTTCAAGGTTAGAAAGCAATGGAATAAAAGATGTTTTGTTTCGTACAAATAATATTTCTTCATTAGAATTTCTTTTTTCAAAAATTGACCACCAACATCGATTTCTGTAGAAAGAATTGTTTTCAATAAATTTTTGTATTTGCATTTTTCCCTTATAACAGTTTTTTAAAAAATGAATAAAAAAGTGTTGAAAATTTGCATTTTTCCTGTTGCCTTAGTTATAAGTAAATAATTTGCTTATATTGCTTACTGCTATTTAGTGTTAAATAAATAAAATTAAAAAACAGGTTATATTTAATATAGTTGTGGGGTCTGGCCTGGGGGATGGCCTGGAAGAAAACTGAATTTTTAATCTATTATTTCACATTCAGCACTTATTGAGTCTTAATGTCTTGTCAGTTAGACAATGGAAGGGTCGAGGGGGAACCATTGTTGGGCTGTGCTTAGGGCATCAGTTGGCCTTAATCCGGCCCTGATTAGGGCAGTTAAAGTCTCCGACAATTATACTATTCCGATTGTGAATAAAGTTATCAAGAAGTGCATAAAATCCAGTATCGGCATCGAGGGGTTGAGCGGGTCTATAAATAACAACAAAATTAAAACTAATACTACGCGCCCTAACTTCAACGCATATTGGATTAATTGCTGCCGGAAAATCTCTCTTAACCTCGATAGCCCTAAGGGAATTACGAATGTACAGCAAAACGCCGCCACCAAACCTATGTAACCTATCATTAGTAGAGTTTAAAACCCGGTATATCAAGTTCCCCCAACAAGTCCCGAGTCATGATATTTAACCACGTTTCAGTGATAGCAACTATATCGTAGTTGCCGGAATAAATTATCGCCTTAAATTCGTTTAATTTATTTCTAATACTAAGCGCGTTACAATAAAAGACGTTAAGTTATTTTTTACCACGGGCCGGCGTTTTAAACTATTTTTCACGTTGGGCCCGCGTTCTCCGGACTCATAACGTTTCAAGGCTTCGACCTATAGAGCTTTCGTACGTTTTCGTCAATTAACCTACCTAGCCTAGCATTACCTATTTCATTAAAATGCACCCCATCTTTTATAAAAAGGCTAGGATCACTGAATTCTGACCACAGCTTTACGAAGGGTACATTTTCCTCAGCACAAATCTCTTCTAATTTATTATTCCAAAATATTGTTTTAGACGTAATCCTAAGACTGAAACCGTGCCATGGGGTAATACCTAAAACTAAAGACCTATCTGACCTCGCCTTTAGGGACCTAATTAACCCCTTATATCTCTCCAAAAGGTCAGGCACTCTCGTATCGGGCCTATACGAGTCGCTGCCCCCGACCATCGTCACCAACATCGAGTGACGGGAGGCAACGTCAATCCTGTCCACCTCGTCACTAACTCTGTCAACCCTGGCCCCTGGGAGACAGTCCCTCCTCCTCTTGGTTGGATGCCGTTTAACGAACTCTGTGTCCATATGGCGCATTAAAGAGTCCCCAATTAAAATAGTTTCCCCCTCATTCACGTCCCTTTCCAAATGGGCGAAAAGGTTCGAAACCTCGATAAGGGGGGGGGGTTCCTATCACCTAACGTACGCGGCCTAGCTCCACCTTTAACTTCTCTAAATCCCTCCCCATCTACTAATCTCGGACCAACCTTAACCCCTTCCTCAACTCTATCCAACCTTCCCGACAAGCTACCTAAACTAGAAACTAGGTTACGCACCTCACCCTTCAAATTACTAACGTCTTCAACGTTAGTATTGGTTCGGGAATGATAGGGAATCGGGGTGGGATTCGGGGTGGCTGGATGTAGGTAGCGGTGTCCCTCAGGGTTCAATGTTAGGCCCATTGCTATTCGTAATTTACATTAACGATGTAGGCTTGACCAGTAACGTGTCAAAATTCGCGGACGATAATAAAATAGGCGGTAAAGTTCTTAACGTGGACGACAGAAATAGGCTCCAAGACGATGTAAATAGGATTATGGAGTGGACGAATAAGTGGCAGATGCAATTTAACGTAGACAAATGTAAAGTTTTGCATATAGGTTCTCGTAACAATAATTACACGTACACGATGGATGATAGACAGTTAGCGATCGTTGACGAGGAAGTAGATTTAGGCGTACGTGTATCTAAGGATTTAAAAGGAACCAGTGCATGGAGTCTTGGGCAAAAGCTAATAGGATGTTAGGCTTCATAACGCATAATTTCGAATTTAAATCGAAGAATATTATATTGCCCCTTTACACGTCCCTAGTCAGGCCTCACTTAGAGTATGCCGTTCAGTTTTGGTGCCCGTATTTGCGTGAGGATATTGATAGGTTGGAAAGGGTTCAGCGACGCGCCACGAAACTAATTCCGTCACTACGCAACAAATCTTACGAAGATAGGATTAAAGAGTTAGACTTGCATTCACTCGAGACTAGGAGATTAAGAGGGGAGCTTATTAATTTTTCAAAATCGTTAATAAAATCGATAACGTAAATTTTGACAAACTGTTCATTTTCGATAATAGCAATACTGGTAATAACGGATTTAAATGACGTGGTAGACGTTTTATTACTAACAGCGCTAAAAACTTTTTTACGTTTAAAGTAATTGATAAATGAGATAATCTTCTCGCGTCCGTCATGAACTCTACCAGCGTTCATGTTTAAAAACAGTTTAGATAGGCATTTTAAAAATATTAACATCGTTTAAAATAATAAAACAATTAGCAACAGGACCTCTGGGGGTGATAGTCGGAGTTCGAGTCTGTTGACGATCGATGCCAGCGTTAAATTTACATTATTAAAAAAAACAAAAGAAAAAACATTAGACTAACACGAACTTAGATGTACCCTTCATACTTTTTTTTGTTCTTTTCTCATACTCTCTTTACTCGCATGTCTGTAGTTTGCATGGTATGAGTGTTTTTTTGAGTTAAGACTGTGTTTGCATCGGTTTGTAAGAGTTCTTATTTTGCTTCTTTTCATCTTTCACCCCTTTCCTATTCTCTTCCACTATTTTTCTAACTTGTCGGCAGTGGCCGGCGGATGATGATGGCAAGTCTCTCTCTCTCTCTCTCTCTCTTTTTCTGAATGAATGTTAACCCACGAATGATAGGTTTTGCTACTTACTTAACCCCTTCTTCTCTTCTTTTAACTCCCTATTCTCTTCTTTTAACCACTTACTCTCTTCTTTCTCTCGGGCTAACCTTAGAGTGGATCTTAGGGTCTTTGTTAGCCTTAGCTTCTTTAGATCTGTTGAATATGGGATTGGAGACTAAAGAGTCTTGGGAGATCTGGAAAAAATAAGAAAAATATAAAAAAGTAATTGTATAGCTTTTTCACAAAAGTAATGAAGCAAATAGTAGTTACTACTGATAAATTTTTAATCGATTACAAGTAAAAAGTAGTCGTAACTAATTACTTTTTTGAACAAGTAGATTACTGGGAAAACCACAGTTACTGTAATCGATTACAAATGCTTCGTTACCTGCCACCACTCGTCCTGACTTTTGTGTTACCCTGTATATAGATGAATATGAAGTTATGGATACATCAATAGATACATCTATATAGGAATGGATATAGGTATACAGAAAATATATAAATACAAATAGATATAGAATTATAGGTTCGTAAATAGATATAGCTATACAGAGACAGATAACTATAACTATAAGACGTAGATAGCTTTATAATATATATACAGGGTGGCGCAAAAGTGGCGCATCATAGGAATTTTCAGTGTTGATTATATTATTTTTTCCTTTTAGGTACGGCATGGCTGCGAAATTAACAATAGACCAGAGGGTGAGGTTGGTTTTAATGTATGGAATACCAGTGTAGTGAATACTCTTATTTTAGTTTCAAGATAAATGTTAATTTTACCGTCTTGAATTTCGGATTAGCTATAAATTCATTTTAAATTAGTTACCCATCATAATTCAATTGTAAACCACATTAATACTAATTTTATGTATACTGTATTATTTTATTGTATGTAAACATAATTAATTATATATCACAATTGTCAGTTAATTATTTATATTCAAATAATTATTTTAATCTAATACCATGTTCATTTTGCAAATAAATAATAGAAATCCAAGGGTTATATTTTCCATCTTTGGTACTGTCGCAGTTTCGCCTAACGGACTCAATACGGCTAGTGAGATAATCACTGGTTGGCACTTAACCAGCGGCAGTGCTTATGGCTACATCATCCAGGTTAACCTATACCGGATAGATGCGCTACGGTCCCAAGCCGTAGCTTGCCTAGGCCCAACGACGACGAAAACCAACAATTGGTGACCCCGGAGTTGGATTCCCCCCTTTTACCCGAACGACTAGGACTAGACTGTAACGTCGTTCGTGCCCATCACCCCCTTCACCCGAGCGACTAGGACCAGACTGTAACGTCGCTCGTGCCCTCTGCCCCTCACCCCTGCCCGTGCGCTCTGTGCCTGCGCTCGTCTCAACCTCCACTCCTTCGTTGGTAACTTGTCGTCTTGCTTGTACGTCAGCAAGCATAGGAGAAGATGCCTGACGACGCTGGTGCCATCTCCCACTTGAGCGTAAAGCTCCCCGTCTTCTGGCCGGGTGATCCATTTATTTGGTTCCACCAAGTGGAATCACAATTCAACTTGGGAAGGATCACCGCTAGCAGGACAAAATACGATCATGTTTTTTTCCTCTCTACCAGCGAGCATCATCTCTGAAGTCCGTGACGTCATCGTGTCTACTTCCACGAGTGAGGACCCGTACAACGATCTGAAGTCTGCCATCCTGTGCCGCACCACTGTCTCCGAGCGTGAGAAACTACATCAGTTAATCTCAAAAGAAGAACTTGGAGACCGTAAGCCCACTCAAATGCTGAGGGCTATGCAGTGCGCTCTAGGCGAACGCGCACAAACCTTCGATAAGGACATCTTTAGACAGTTGTTCTTGCAGAAACTTCCTCCATCAGCTCAGCGTGTCTTGGCCACTATGGATCCTGCTACTCCAGTTGATAAACTAGCAGAAACTGCCGACAAAGTAGTGGAGACTGACACAGCTCCGGTCAACAACGTGAACACACAATCGGAACTGGAGTTAAAAGTGGAAGAGTTAAGTCAACAACTCAACCACGTTTGTTCTCTGCTACAAAATCAACGGCAAAGAAGCCATTCTCGGTCAAGATTTACGAAGAGGCATCGTTCGAGTTCCGGGAAGATCTGCTTCTACCACTCAAAATTTGGAAAGAAGGCTAGGAAGTGCATCTCCCCTTGCAATTTTTCGTCGGAAAACCCCAGCAGCGAGTCCTAATGGCGTCTAGTACTCGCACTGCCAACCTGTTATTCATAAAGGACAGGAACTCTGGTGTCAATTTCTTGGTCGATACCGGAGCGTCAGTCAGTGTATTCCCTCAAAAATCTGGTCATACGCACTCGGAATCTCCGCCTCTATACGCTGCTAACGGTTCACGCATACCCACGTACGGTACTCAGTCGCGTGACTAAACTTGGGCCTTCACCGATCCTTCAAGTGGATTTTCATCTGTGCTCAAGTGCAGCATCCCATAATCGGCGCTGACTTCCTCCAGCATTTCAAACTCCTGGTGGATCTTGACAAGCGACGCTTATGCGACCAGGCCACACTGCTTCTGTTCTTGCCAAACAGGTTGCCCTTCCGGACGCCTCGAACTCTGCACTTTCCCTCGTTCCCCCTAATTCCATGTACCAGTGCCTTTTCCAGCGATACCAGGAATTCTTCAACCGATGCAGATGGGTGATACCATTAAGCACACCATTACCCATCACATTACAACAAAAGGTCCCCCTGTGTTTGCAAAACCCAGACGTCTTGCCCCGGACAAACTGAAGCTGCCAAATCGGAATTCCAGCTTATGATAGATCTTGGGATAATAAGACCTTCCAAAAGCAGTTGGTCCTCTCCCCTACACCTGGTCCAGAAGAAGTCAGGAGACTGGAGACCATGTGGGGATTACCGGTTTTTGAATTCGACAACCATCCCGGACCGATATCCGGTACCAAATGTCCAAGACTTTACTTCTCTTCTCCACGGCAAATCTATCTTCAGTAAAATAGACCTCGTTAAGGCTTTCACCACATTCCCGTAGAGCCTTCGGATATTCCCAAGACTGCAGTTTGTACACCATTTGGGTTATTCGAATTTGTGAAGATGCCGTTCGGGCTACGGAATGCTGCGCAAACCTTTCAGAGGTTTATAGATGAGGTCACCAGAGGCTTAGACTTTGTTTATGCCTACATCGATGATTTGCTTGTGGCCAGCTCAACGGAAGAGAACATAAGGAACATCTTTCACTCCTCTTTCAACGCTTAGAACAATACGGTGTTACTATTAATGCATCTAAGTGTGTGTTTGCACAGCCAACCTTGGAATTTCTTGGTCACACGATTTCGCAGCACGGAATTACCCCCCTTCAGGACAAGTGTGAAGTGATAAAAAATTACCCTATGCCAAATAATCAGCGTGAGTTACGTCGGTTTCTAGGTTTGGTAAATTATTACCACAAGTTCATTAAAAACTGTGCCAGTGTTCTTGCTCCTCTACACGCTATGATCACACACAAACGCAAGGTAACGAAATTGGTATGGTGTAGCGATAGTTTACAGGCGTTCGACAATGCCAAAAATGCTATCAATAGTGCATTGTCTCTGTCATTTCCTATCAGTGATGCCCCCCTAACTCTGACGGTTGATGCATCAGATGTTGCGATCGGTGGGGTGTTGGAACAAACCATTAACGGTCAACAAGCACCCATCGCGTTTTACTCGAAAAAGCTGCAGCCAGCCCAAACGCGTTATAGTGCTTTCGGACGTGAACTTCTTGCTATTTACTTAAACGTGAAGCATTTTCAACATTTCCTTGAAGGCCGAGAGTTTTGTGTTTTTACCGACCACAAACCTTTGGTCACTGTCTTCAATAAAAACGCTGTAACCACTCTCCCAGAGTCATCAGGCAACTCGATTATATCTCGCAATTTACCACAGATATCCGCCACATCAAAGGTGTCTTGAACACTCCAGCGGATGCACTTTCAAGAATAGGGATTACTTCTGTTACCCTCAGCTCTACACTGTGGAATGCTATTGCACAGGATCAAGATAAGGATACGGAACTACAAGACCTGCTCAGAGAAGACTCCACTCACTCACTTTCCCTCAAGAAAATGAGTATGCCAGGATTGTCTGTGCCCCTCTATTGCGACGTATCAACAGCTGCTATTCGCCCTTATGTCCCTCCATGTCACAGACAAGCAGTCTTCACGGATCTTCATAAGCCCTCCCATCCTGGTATCCGTGCTTCGCAACACCTGGTTACCTCTCGCTTTGTTTGGCCCTCGATGCGGAAGGATGTCAAACATTGGACCAAAACGTGCCTTGCCTGCCAGCGTGCCAAAGTCCAAAGGCACACCAGGTCCCCCTTTGACGCATTTCCGCCCCCGTCCCAGCGATTTGAGGTAATTCATGTAGACATTGTTGGCCCTCTTCCAGTGATTCAAGGCCAACGTTATCTGCTCACCTGTCTCGACCGCTTTCCAGATGGCCTGAAGCCATCCCACTTCCTGATATCCAAGCGGACACTGTTGCAAGAGCCTTTCTTCATGGATGGGTATCAAGATTTGGATTGCCGACAAAAGTCATCACTGACCAAGGTCGCCAATTTGAGTCTTCGCTTTGGAAGAAGTTTACCAGCTTGTTGGGTACAGTACATGCGCATACCTGTGCGTATCATCCGCAAGCTAACGGCCTCGTCGAACGCTTCCATCGCCAGCTGAAGTCATCCCTTATGTGTCACGAAGACTCCCATTGGATGGATAAGCTTCCTCGTGTTGCTTGGTATTCGCTCTGCATTTAAGAGTGATCTGAAGACTACAGCGGCTGAACTAGTCTATGGAACAACACTGCGGCTACCAGGTGGCTACTTCACTGCAGGGGATAAGTCATGTGATCCTACGGAATTCGCTCAAACACTTTCCTCTCACATGCAGTCCCTTCAGCCTGTTCCCCCTCGATTGACTAGCCAACAGAACATCTTTGTTTCCCCAGCCCTCCAGTCTTGCACCCACGTTTTCGTTCGTGTACCTCTCCCAAAACGGCCTCTCCAATGTCCATATGACGGGCCCTATGAAGTTCTCCGACGTACGCGCAAATCATTTCTCATCCAGCGCGGTTCCAAGGTCGACAAGGTTTCTATCGATCGTCTTAAGCCTGCGTTTTTGGAATCAACCTTAAGCGAGGTACATGTAGCTACCAAAAAGGTCCAGGGGAAATCTGTGTCGTTCGGAACTCTTTGAACTTCCTCTCTGGTGGGGGAGTGTGTAGTGAATACTCTTATTTTAGTTTCAAGATAAATGTTAATTTTACCGTCTTGAATTTCGGATTAGCTATAAATTCATTTTAAATTAGTTACCCATCATAATTCAATTGTAAACCACATTAATACTAATTTTATGTATACTGTATTATTTTATTGTATGTAAACATAATTAATTATATATCACAATTGTCAGTTAATTATTTATATTCAAATAATTATTTTAATCTAATACCATGTTCATTTGCAAATAAATAATAGAAATCCAAGGGTTATATTTTCCATCTTTGGTACTGTCGCAGTTTCGCCTAACGGACTCAATACGGCTAGTGAGATAATCACTGGTTGGCACTTAACCAGCGGCAGTGCTTATGGCTACATCATCCGGTTAACCTATACCGGATAGATGCGCTACGGTCCCAAGCCGTAGCTTGCCTAGGCCCAACGACGACGACGACGAAAACCACACCAGGTACAACAAATTCTGTACCGATTCATCGATTTTTTTTGTTAATTGAAAATTCCTATGATACGCGACTTTTGCGCCACCCTGTATATATATATATATATATATATATATATATATATATATATATATATACACTCATGTATACATATGAAAAACGCATCTTTACATTCCATATCACAGAGAAAACTTTTATTCATAAGACATTTTCTATCAGCCCTCTTCCTCACTCTTCCCCCTCTCTCCCACTCTACTTTCCCCATCCTAAAAACCCCCCCCCCCTTAAAAAAAAACCCTCTAAAAAAACTTAAAAAACCTCCTATTTTATGTTTCATGATTTAATAATCTGAAAACGAAAAAAAAATTATGGATAATGAACTTTTTCCATTTCAGTAATAATGAAAATTAAGGATGTACAGAGATTCTCAAACTATAAAAAAATGTGGAAGTCTCGAAGCATATATAGTGAGGTAGTATGGAAATGTACACTGCAGTGGGATGGAAGTATGAAAGTGTGAATATGTGAACGTAAAATAATGAAAATAAAAGATGTAACAAAGATTCTGAAACTATAAAAAAAAAAAATGTGGAAGTCTCGAAGTATATAATGAGGTAGTATGAAAATGTACATGTTGCGAGATAGAAAAGTATGAAAGTGTGGCTCTGTGGAAGTGTGTATTGTAAGAAAGCTCCACAAATTCTTTTTAAAACTTTTAATTAAGATATTTAGTGCGATAACATGTTGATAAGGTCGGACAAAGGGAACGTAATTGAGTTTTGTAAGTTGCAAAAAAAAGTTCACATAAGAGGAAAGAACAATTGATGTTCTTTTTTATGTGTCGGTGTATGTGTATGTGTGTGTGTATTCTTGTCTTTCCTGAATTGCGACAACCTTTAGGATACACAGAGCCTATCGTGACACAAATGTGCGTATAACGACATTAGCAGTGTCGTGGTGGTTTAGGTTTATAAATGCTATTTTTTATCATGGAAAAATGGGATATAATTTAGGTCAGGTTAGGTTAGGTTACGTTAGGGTGGGGCAACGTTTGGTTAAATTTATTAGGTTTTTTAAGATTGGGTAAATGTCGCGATACAGAACTGTGTGAAAATGTCGCAGTTTTGTAGGGTAGCCAAACATAGAGAGTGTGTGTGTGTGTGTGTGTGTGTGTGTGTGTGTGTGTTGGGATTGCAAAATAAAGGTTTATTAATAAACAAAATAATAGAAACAAGACGTGATTGGAAAATATGATTTAGGATTTAATATTGAGGGAATAAATTATTCGTAGGCTCCAGATAAATTTAGAAACAAACACACACTTTATTTCCTACTCAACAGGTACAAACATTATACAAGAGGTCCATAGAAGATTAAGAGATAGTTGTCTGGAGCACTGACTAAGTAGGCCAGTGAATCACTGTGTATAATGAACATACGCCTACGCCAATGCTTCCACATTTCAGATTTATAAAATATATCGGAGACCAGTCCACTAATCATGGCTTCTATTATCTTACTGAGTGACTCACCAAGCCTAGTGATATATCTAAAACATACAAAATTGCGAATGACACTGGCACAGTTTGGCACCTTATTGACTACAAACAGCATACTGACACTAGGGGTCCTTAACCCTTTCCGCACGACTTTGCCTCAGCAACGTATGGTGCAATATACGACTTTCATGACGAACGCACGCTCGTCATCGTAGGGAAGGGGTTAATAAACTCCTAAAAATATTATATGCAGCATATAATTTCCTCAAATTATACATCCTGTAGTTCCACCACAAATGAACTGCATACATTGGAGTACAAAAATTTTGAACAAAATCAACTTAACAGCTAATGTACACACATGAAATTTTCTAACCAAAGTATTTCCCTGAGCATATAATTGTCTACATTGCCTTAGAATATCACAGTCATTTGAAAGACTATCAGTTAGTATGTGGCCAAGATACTTAGTCTGGGTTACTTCTGACAGCACCATACCATTCAATTGAAATTCAGGAAATTTTATATACTTGTAGGCCTTGGTCCTCATAATCATAACATGACTTTTAGCAGGATTGTATTTTATGTCGTTATCCTTCCCACGGCTCTGAATTAACCCCACCCCATCTTACAATCATTGTCTGGTGATTATACCAGAATATTAATATACGGGCCAAGTAACCAGGTACATTACGATTTACAAGTTTCATGAATAATTTGTCATCATTAACACGATCAAATGCCTTAGAGGCATCCAGGAAAAACAAAAATATCATACATTAGCATTTAGAGTTTGGTATTTACAGACCAGTTCCTTCAAGGCACACACACACACACACATCAGTACTGTGTTTCTTTTTGAAGCCAAATTGGTTATCACTAGTATACAGGTAACATTCAAGTCTATTAATGAGCATATATTCAAACACCTTAGACATAATACTGGCCAAGGCTATTGGCCTAGAGTTATCTTTACTATTGATTTCACCCTTTTTATCTTTAAGTATTGGCACCAAAACAATAGATAACATTGTATCCGGCAAAACACGATGTACCAGTAAACCTGTAAAGCACAAAGCTAACAGAGGCACTAATCTGTCACTACTAAATTTCAGATGCTCAGCGGAAATACCATCAATACCACATGATTTGTTACAATCTAAACATTTTATGGCCTGTTTAGTCTCAAATACACTAACTCTTATATCTGGACTATAGGTAGCATCACAATTAACATTATTGTTCTTATGTACAGAGTTGAATAACTCACTGCAGTGTTCCTTCCATAATTTGACTATATTCTCAGTCCCAGTTACATTTTCAATATTAACAGGGAGAGACATTGCACTATTATTCATTGTTTTTAATTCTTCCCAAAAGTTTCTTGGATTCTTACTGGCAAGCTTTCTAGCCAGAGCATCCCTGCTTAACTCATCCTCATGATTTTTTATATACCTTAATGCATACTTGAATCTGGCATTAGCCCTCTGTTTTTGTTGTAATACAGGGCCTTGCCTTGGCTTCCCTTGTTCACACCACATTAAAAAAGCATCTCTGGATGCATTATGAAGTTCAGCCACATAATCGCTCCAGCCAGGTCTACATGTATAATTTTTTCTCCTAAAGGTATTTAAGTCTAGGCTAGCATTATTGAGAGAGGAAACAATTTGTTCATACACATCTTTAAATGCCGCCAAAATATGTTTGAATTCTACAGTTTACATCCTGAAAAGCTAGAGCATCATTAGGGATACATATATTACTTAGCAATACATCAGACTTATTACAATACTGTTGTTTGCCCTCATCATCAACTTTGGACCAGTCTAACTTTGCTTTACGTGTATCATTTACCTGTGATAGCATTGGAATACAATTAATGTCAAACTCAATTAATAGGGGCATGTGGTCAGAACTAGCATAGGAGTACAAAACTGCCATATTCAGAACTGCCTGATTTGCATCAGGTGTACAAATACAATGATCCAACCATGAGGTGGTGTGCTAACTATCACTAACATAAGTAAAACTATCACCAGGAAGACTACACATGGATGAAAGGGTTAAGTTATCATCTTCACAGAAGGCTTTTAAGTGGTTGTTAAACAATGAATTATCATTAAGCACATTAGCATTAAAGTAACCAATAATAGCTACACATGTCGTATCCAACTCATCAATAATACTGCTGACCTGCCTCAATTTAACGAGGTAATCAGCTTCATTATCAACTGCCTGAAAAGGCATATAGATACACAGAATTACAAATTCTTTATCGTCTACACAAATTTCTATTCCAGTTAGCCAGTTCAAACCAAGTTCTAATTCACTAATATATTTCCCATACCCCAACCTCCATAGAATAGCTACCCCACCAGGTGGGTGGCCTGCAAGGAGACCATCTTGTTTATCTCTGGTGGCTTCCCCTATCCCATGAAAGTTACTGGACAGGTTATTCAGGTCCTTTAAGTCCTGTTTCTATAGCCATGTTTCCTGCAGACAGAGAATATCAGCATCCTCTAACAGCTTATCAATTATGATCCGCCTGTATTTGCTGTTATTGCCTAAGCTTAGGCCTCTACAGTTATAAGAGATTACCTTGAATGTTGCAATTAGGAAGATTCAGGAGTTCTGCCAGCCATCTCTACATGTTGAATTCCACTTATACCAGGCACAGCAGTTACAGCACTAGACCCAGCTGGATTTTCCTCTACAGTACGACGCATGATGTCTCCATAATTACCCTCTCCAGGATTTGCAAGAGGGGCTACAGGTGTTTTTCTTTCCTTCTTCTCATAGAACCGCCGTACATATACCCGGTTACGGCCATACTGCTGGATCCATAAATACCCCTGGATCATCACAGACTGCTGCTGCTGTAACTTGAAAGGAACTGTACGCAGTCCATCTGGAGTTAATTTTATTACATGTAACCTGAAGGTTCACTTTATCTTCCACAAATGCCTGCAGCTCTTCCGCCGTAAGATCAGGTCGACATCTCGAGACGAAAATGTTTGCAGTCTTCGGTGGCACAGCTATCATACGACCTGTTTTGGCAGCCCCAATGATACTCCGCCGTTCCCTGCCAGTCTTTGCCACAGGTTGACTCCTTCTAGCCGGTGCATGAGTGGGACCAGACCCCCTTGAGGGACCACCACCATTAGCTACCGCAGTGGTTGCAGTTCTCGGAGGGGTCGCTCGCTTCCAGCCCCTCCTTACCACCATTGTCCAAGATGCATCCTCATCATGACCCCCGACTGCATTCCCAGCATCTCAATTCACCATTCACCAAGGCCCCTTGGGGGGTACCCTGTGTGAGATGGTATTGAGCTGGCGATGTAGCAGTGTCTGCATTCAAGGATCCAGGATGAGGCTGAGAAGCAGAGGGCTCTACACTCATGGATCCAGGCTGAGGCTTAAAGGCAGAGGGCTCTGCATTCATGGATCCAAGAGTAGGCTAAGTGGCAGAGGGCTCTGTACTCATGGATCCAAGAGTAGGATGCACCCTGCCCCTCACAGGTCTTTGACCATCTAGAAGAAGAGGGAATTCCTCCTGCAGTGTTCCATCTCTGAGCGGGGTGTGTCTAGGTACTGGCGAAGGAGGCTGAGAGAGCCCCTGTACCCTTGCCCCATCATATTCTGATGAGACCCTCACAGAGGTGGGGCTTGGCAATGTTGGTGGGAAAGACTGCACCCTCCATCTTTTTAGTGCCTCCACCCGGGAAGCAGTGACAGTACATAATTCTACCAAACCACTGCAGGTTTTAGCTTGATTATCCATCGCCTCTCTCAGGAGGACCAACCCTTCTTGCACCTTCCGGATAGATGTGTAGTGAATACTCTTATTTTAGTTTCAAGATAAATGTTAATTTTACCGTCTTGAATTTCGGAATAGTTATAAATTCATTTTAAATTAGTTACCCCTCATAATTCAATTGTGAACCACATTAATACTAATTTTATGTATACTATATTATTTTATTGTATGTAAACATAATTAATTATATATCACAATTGTCAGTTAATTATTTATATTCAAATATTTATTTTAATCTAATACCATGTCCATTTTACAAATAAACAATAGAAAACCAAGGGTTATATTTTCCACCTTTGGTACTGTCGCAGTTTCGCCTAACGGACTCAATACGGCTAGTGAGATAATCACTGGTTGGCACTTAACTAGCGGCAGTGCTTATGGCTACATCATCCAGGTTAACCTATACCGGATAGATGCGCTACGGTCCCAAGCCGTAGCTTGCCTAGGCCGACGACGACGACGTAAACCAACAATTGGTGACTCCGGAGCTGGATTACCCCTTCACCCGAACGACTAGGACTAGACTGTAATGTCGTTCGTGCCCATCACCCCCTTCACCCGAACGACTAGGACCAGACTGTAATGTCGCTCGTGCCCTCTGCCCCTCACCCCTGCCCGTGCGCTCTGTGCCTGCGCTCGTCTCAACCTCCACTCCTTCGTTGGTAACTTGTCGTCTTGCTTGTACGTCAGCAAGCATAGGAGAAGATGCCTGACGACGCTGGTGCCATCTCCCACTTGAGCGTAAAGCTCCCCGTCTTCTGGCCGGGTGATCCATTTATTTGGTTCCACCAAGTGGAATCACAATTCAACTTGGGAAGGATCACCGCTAGCAGGACGAAATACGATCATGTTTGTCCTCTCTACCAGCGAGCATCATCTCTGAAGTCCGTGACGTCATCGTGTCTACTTCTACGAGTGAGGACCCATACAACGATCTGAAGTCTGCCATCCTCTGCCGCACCACTGTCTCCGAGCGTGAGAAACTACATCAGTTAATCTCAAAAGAAGAACTTGGAGACCGTAAGCCCACTCAAATGCTGAGGGCTATGCAGTGCGCTCTAGGCGAACGCGCACAAACCTTCGATAAGGACATCTTTAGACAGTTGTTCTTGCAGAAACTTCCTCCATCAGCTCAGCGTGTCTTGGCCACTATGGATCCTGCTACTCCAGTTGATAAACTAGCAGAAACTGCCGACAAAGTAGTGGAGATTGACACAGCTCCGGTCAACAACGTGAACACACAATCGGAACTGGAGTTGAAAGTGAAAGAGTTAAGTCAACGACTCAACCACGTTTGTTCTCTGCTACAAAATCAACGGCAAAGAAGCCATTCTCGGTCAAGATTTACGAAGAGGCATCGTTCGAGTTCCGGGAAGATCTGCTTCTACCACTCGAAATTTGGAAAGAAGGCTAGGAAGTGCATCTCCCCTTGCAATTTTTCGTCGGAAAACCCAGCAGCGAGTCCTAATGGCGTCTAGTACTCGCACTGCCAACCTGTTATTCATAAAGGACAGGAACTCTGGTGTCAATTTCTTGGTTGATACCGGAGCGTCAGTCAGTGTATTCCCTCAAAAATCTGGTCATAAGCACTCGGAATCTCCGCCTCTATACGCTGCTAACGGTTCATGCATACCCACGTACGGTACTCAGTCGCGTGAACTAAACTTGGGCCTTCACCGATCCTTCAAGTGGATTTTCATCTGTGCTCAAGTGCAGCATCCCATAATCGGCGCTGACTTCCTCCAGCATTTCAAACTCCTGGTGGATCTTGACAAGCGACGCTTATGCGACCAGGCCACACTGCTTTCTGTTCTTGCCAAACAGGTTGCCCTTCCGGACGCCTCGAACTCTGCACTTTCCCTCGTTCCCCCTAATTCCATGTACCAGTGCCTTTTCCAGCGATATCCAGGAATTCTTCAACCGATGCAGATGGGTGATACCATTAAGCACACCATTACCCATCACATTACAACAAAAGGTCCCCCTGTGTTTGCAAAACCCAGACGTCTTGCCCGGACAAACTGAAAGCTGCCAAATCGGAATTCCAGCTTATGATGGATCTTGGGATAATAAGACCTTCCAAAAGCAGTTGGTCCTCTCCCCTACACCTGGTCCAGAAGAAGTCAGGAGACTGGAGACCATGTGGGGATTACCGGTTTTTGAATTCGACAACCATCCCGGACCGATATCCGGTACCAAATGTCCAAGACTTTACTTCTCTTCTCCACGGCAAATCTATCTTCAGTAAAATAGATCTCGTTAAGGCTTTCCACCACATTCCCGTAGAGCCTTCGGATATTCCCAAGACTGCAGTTTGTACACCATTTGGGTTATTCGAATTTGTGAAGATGCCGTTCGGGCTACGGAATGCTGCGCAAACCTTTCAGAGGTTTATAGATGAGGTCACCAGAGGCTTAGACTTTGTTTATGCCTACATCGATGATTTGCTTGTGGCCAGCTCAACGGAAGAGGAACATAAGGAACATCTTTCACTCCTCTTTCAACGCTTAGAACAATACGGTGTTACTATTAATGCATCTAAGTGTGTGTTTGCACAGCCAACCTTGGAATTTCTTGGTCACACGATTTCGCAGCACGGAATTACCCCCCTTCAGGACAAGTGTGAAGTGATAAAAAAATTACCCAATGCCAAATAATCAGCGTGAGTTACGTCGGTTTCTAGGTTTGGTAAATTATTACCACAAGTTCATTAAAAACTGTGCCAGTGTTCTTGCTCCTCTACACGCTATGATCACACACAAACGCAAGGTAACGAAATTGGTATGGTGTAGCGATAGTTTACAGGCGTTCGACAATGCCAAAAATGCTATCAATAGTGCATTGTCTCTGTCATTTCCTATCAGTAATGCCCCCCTAACTCTGACGGTCGATGCATCAGATGTTGCGATCGGTGGGGTGTTGGAACAAACCATTAACGGTCAACAAGCACCCATCGCGTTTTACTCGAAAAAGTTGCAGCCAGCCCAAACGCGTTATAGTGCTTTCGGACGTGAACTTCTTGCTATTTACTTAAACGTGAAGCATTTTCAACATTTCCTTGAAGGCCGAGTTTTTTGTGTTTTTACCGACCACAAACCTTTGGTCACTGTCTTCAATAAAAACAGCTGTAACCACTCTCCCAGAGTCATCAGGCAACTCGATTATATCTCGCAATTTACCACAGATATCCGCCACATCAAAGGTGTCTTGAACACTCCAGCGGATGCACTTTCAAGAATAGAGATTACTTCTGTTACCCTCAGCTCTACACTGTGGAATGCTATTGCACAGGATCAAGATAAGGATACGGAACTACAAGACCTGCTCAGAGAAGACTCCACTCACTCACTTTCCCTCAAGAAAATGAGTATGCCAGGATTGTCTGTGCCCCTCTATTGCGACGTATCAACAGCTGCTATTCGCCCTTATGTCCCTCCATGTCACAGAAAAGCAGTCTTCACGGATCTTCATAAGCCCTCCCATCCTGGTATCCGTGCTTCGCAACACCTGGTTACCTCTCGCTTTGTTTGGCCCTCGATGCGGAAGGATGTCAAACATTGGACCAAAACGTGCCTTGCCTGCCAGCGTGCCAAAGTCCAAAGGCACACCAGGTCCCCCTTTGACGCATTTCCGCCCCCATCCCAGCGATTTGAGGTAATTCATGTAGACATTGTTGGCCCTCTTCCAGTGATTCAAGGCCAACGTTATCTGCTCACCTGTCTCGACCGCTTTTCCAGGTGGCCTGAAGCCATCCCACTTCCTGATATCCAAGCGGACACTGTTGCAAGAGCCTTTCTTCATGGATGGGTATCAAGATTTGGATTGCCGACAAAAGTCATCACTGACCAAGGTCGCCAATTTGAGTCTTCGCTTTGGAAGAAGTTTACCAGCTTGTTGGGTACAGTACATGCGCATACCTGTGCGTATCATCCGCAAGCTAACGGCCTCATCGAACGCTTCCATCGCCAGCTGAAGTCATCCCTTATGTGTCACGAAGACTCCCATTGGATGGATAAGCTTCCACTCGTGTTGCTTGGTATTCGCTCTGCATTTAAGAGTGATCTGAAGACTACAGCGGCTGAACTAGTCTATGGAACAACACTGCGGCTACCAGGTGGCTACTTCACTGCAGGGGATAAGTCATGTGATCCTACGGAATTCGCTCAAACACTTTCCTCTCACATGCAGTCCCTTCAGCCTGTTCCCCCTCGATTGACTAGCCAACAGAACATCTTTGTTTCCCCAGCCCTCCAGTCTTGCACCCACGTTTTCGTTCGTGTACCTCTCCCAAAACGGCCTCTCCAATGTCCATATGACGGACCCTATGAAGTTCTCCGACGTACGCGCAAATCATTTCTCATCCAGCGCGGTTCCAAGGTCGACAAGGTTTCTATCGATCGTCTTAAGCCTGCGTTTTTGGAATCAACCTTAAGCGAGGTACATGTAGCTACCAAAAAGGTCCAGGGAAAATCTGTGTCGTTCGGAACTCTTTGAACTTCCTCTCTGGTGGGGGAGTGTGTAGTGAATACTCTTATTTTAGTTTCAAGATAAATGTTAATTTTACCGTCTTGAATTTCGGAATAGTTATAAATTCATTTTAAATTAGTTACCCCTCATAATTCAATTGTGAACCACATTAATACTAATTTTATGTATACTATATTATTTTATTGTATGTAAACATAATTAATTATATATCACAATTGTCAGTTAATTATTTATATTCAAATATTTATTTTAATCTAATACCATGTCCATTTTACAAATAAACAATAGAAAACCAAGGGTTATATTTTCCACCTTTGGTACTGTCGTAGTTTCGCCTAACGGACTCAATACGGCTAGTGAGATAATCACTGGTTGGCACTTAACTAGCGGCAGTGCTTATGGCTACATCATCCAGGTTAACCTATACCGGATAGATGCGCTACGGTCCCAAGCCGTAGCTTGCCTAGGCCGACGACGACGACGTAAACCAACAGATGCATGTAGCGAACAAACATCCATATTTTCCATTGACACCTGGGGCAGATTAGCCAAATCTTGGGTTACAAACACTCGGGTATCAGTACCCTTCTGTTGAAACATTCTAATAATGTCTTCAATATTTTGATCACTCTTCTCCGGGCCCTGCCTTTTAATTAGCCTACCCGTATCATTATTAGCACATAACTCAAACATCAATTTTTTTGAGCGCTCAATTTTTTCATCATCATAAAAATCAACACATAGTTTGGTAATGGTTAGTGGATCCAGATAGTCAATCTTGTTGGCAATAAAGCATAGTAGCTCGTCCACCACTGCACCATCAATACAATTATCAGTAGTTCCTGCCATTTCAAGTTAGCGTTCCTGGCGGCCGCCACTTGCCATATCTTCTCACTACATTCCTTGCCTTCACTTGCCTAGAAAAACAAGTACGTGACTTTTGGCACGAAGCCAGAAGAACAAGTTTCCACAGGTTCGTACTTGTGATGTGGTTTAACCAATAAAGAATGGGGGACATCAATCACGTGATGCAACACACCTGTTTCGTCCAATCCTGTATTCATAAATAGATTAGTGTTAAGATAGCACTCGAGATAAATATCAAAACAATTTAATCTTGTCAAATAGGTCGATTAAGTTAATTAAATAATATGGAACAGATACGAATTTGTAAAATTCAGAAAATACTTCATGTAAAAGTTGTCTCTAAGTTCCAGGTTTATAAATATGGCAAAGAATTGCTTTCCCAGTGCGAGATGGAAGTCCAAAGTGGGGAGGGAAAAAGGAGAGCGCGGTGCGAAGGGAGATCCATGTAGGCAGTCAAGAACAGGTCACCAGAGAGCGAGCTGGGACCGTCCGTCCGTGAGAAGGTGATAGGCCATTAGTCAGAGGACAAAGAGTGGAGCGTATTAATTAAATAGGCCCTGGGCGCTGCACGGGAATTTCTTAGAAAGTTTAATAATAATAATAATCCACACACACACATATATATATATATATATATATATATGTTTCATATCTGGGACTTAAGTTTCCAATAATATTTTTTTTCCAACGTGGTTCGTACCCAATTATGACATACGTAGTTCAAGTAATGGCCACACGTGGATCAATGACAATTTTTTTGCTTTTTCAAACACTGTGTGGGAACTAGCAACGCCATCTTTAAGGAGCTAACCTACTGTTCGCAGTGGGTGTAGTAAATTCCGGTAATTTAATTAGTGGTGTGTTAAAAGCTAGGCTCAAAGCCGAAACAGGGCCGTAGTTGACATCTGGTGAACTGAAGCCTTCTCTCTTATGAGATACTTAATTCATATTTTTTTACGAGAGCTGATAGGCCGAACTCAACTAGGCTTAAGGCTAAGCTGGCTTTCGCTACCAAATTCGCAATTATATAACCAAAGTCATCATTATTTCCCAGGGTGTTACAAGGTAATTGGGGGACAACCCTTCATGCATGTTAATACAGGGTTAAAGAACTCAGAAATTTTAGTGTGCGTTTCTTACTAAGGGCGTAAAGCGAGGTTGAATGTATATGAAAATTTTGAAAAAGTGAGGTATAACATTTGTACCTCAGTAGTTCAAAGCGTTATTGCTTATTCATTTTACTGACATTACATTACGATTGGTGACGTTAATTTAAATAACTGCCTCACTAATTTACTTCACATGTTGAAGTTATAAAGAGAGGAAAAAACCTCGCTTCAACTTCCACTTGGTTAGGAACAATTTTAGGTTAAATTATATATATTTTTGTATGCAGGAAGGAGGGGCCAAGGGTGAATGACCCCCAAAACGCCCCCCCCGCCATAGAGGAAGAAGATAGCCAAAATCAAGGTCCAAAGTTTTCGAGATGGCTAAACAATCTGCGTTTGAGAGATTGGAAGTCATAGACAGGGGGAAAGATGAACTGAAGAAGACTGTTCCAGAGTTGACCAGTTGAGTGCATGAAAGATTGAAAATACCGATTAACCCTTGCGTGAGAGAGTTGGACAGAAAAGGAATGAGAATGTGTCGAAAGTTTGGTACTGCGTACTCTCCTTAAAGGAGGCATGCAGTTACAGAGTTCAGAAGAGCAGTGTCCGTTATACAGGGTGTCCCATAAGCCCGGCATCATAGGAAAAATAATAAAAAAAGGCAAAACAAAAGCTTTTATTTACAGAACGTGCTCAATATGTCCACCATTGTTTTCAATACACAAATTCAGAGGTAATATCCAGTCAGCAAGCACACGGTGAATGATGTCAGGAGTAATGGTGTTACATGCGCCAATAATGCGCTGCCGCAAATGTTCAACACTCCTAATTTTCTCTGCGTATACCAACGCTTTCAAGTGGCCTCAGAGATAAAAATCTAGTGGCGTGAGATCCGGGCTTCTAGCTGGCCATTCCACAGGCCCTCGACGTCCTATCCAATGACCAGGGAATTGTTGGTACAGGTATTCCCTTACTTGGGTGCTGTAATGTGCAGGAGCGCCGTCTTGCTGGAACCATGTTGGGAAATTTCTTTCTTCGTTCAAGACACTGGGAAATGCTTCTTCCTTGAGCATACGTAGGTAGGTGCCTCCAGTGACATGTTCATCGAAAAAGAGGGCGCCTATGATGCGATCCTTCCAAATGCCACACCATACCATCACCCGAGATGCACCTTGTTCCTTTGAAGAGGTATACCAGTGAGGGTTGTTTTGAGACCAGTAGCGGGTGTTCTGTCGATTTACCTCACCATTTCCATAAAAAAAGCCTCGTCACTGAACAGAATGGTGGACGGGAAATTGGCATCCCGAGCATATTGGTCCGTAGCCCATTCACAAAATTCCATCCGCCGGTCGGGATCATCTTCGCTTAATTTCTGTAGGATCTGAAGTTTATATGGATGCCATTTGTGAGCCTGAAGAATGCGATGGATGCTACTTTTCGACACTCCTGTCTCGGCGGACAATCGCCGAAGAGACTTATTGGGACTTCTGTTAAAATGAGCCAGGAGAGCAGTCGTTGTATCATCGTCAGTGGACCTCCTTGAAGGTCCACTGCGTGGTTTATCTTCTATGGTTCCTGTTTCCTTAAACTTTGCAACGAGTCTGCTAACACAACTCTGTGTTAGTGGCTCGCGGTCTGGATGCAGTTTGTTAAATTCAGCAGCGGCCTCTCTCTGACTCCGATTTCCTATGAGTAGAATTATCTGGATTCGTTCTTCCTTGCTCACAGACATTATGGCTTGTAGAAAGAGAAAAATATGAATTTCTCCTATGATGCCGGACTTATGGGACACCCTGTATAATAGCGATAGTAAAAAGAGAGGGACTGGACTGAAAGCAGTCGGTAAGAGGCGTGGAAGTGATGAGACGAAAAACCTGTGATTCCACCAGGTCAAGTAGGGCTGTGTGAATTGATCCACCCCACACATGAGAAGTGTACTCCATGCAGGGGCGGACAAGACCCCTGCACAGATATGGCAACTGAGCGGGGGTGAAGAAACTGTGGAGGCGGTACAGCATATCTAACCTTTTAGAAGCCGTTTTAAAAAGAGAGTATGTGATCTTTCCAGGAAAGCTCACGAGAAAAGGAAAGGCCAAGAATGTTAAGAGAAGAGGAAGGACTGAGTTGTGTATTGTTGAAGATAAAGGGATAGTCGTGTGGAAGATTGTAATGAGTAGACAGATGAAGGAACTGAAATTTTGAAGCATTGAAAGCCACAAGATTTTTCTCTGCTCCAATCAGAGATAGTAGAAATATTAGAGGTCAGGTACATCATAGCAATTCCACGCGAAGTGCGACTAAATAGATCATTGATAAATAAAAGGAACAGAGTGAGTGACAGGACAGAACCATGAGGGACACCACTATTAACACATTCACCGCCAAAGACGAGAAATCGTCTTGAACATTATAAGCTTTATTTCGTTTTTGTTTTTTTGAGATATCTTCAGTTTAAAGTTTTGGGTGAGACCTTGTATTGGGTAAAAACTAAAAACTTGCAAAATGTTGGCGGTTGCTGGTTACCTTCTTAAAAAATGTTGGTGGTTGCTGGTTACCTTCTTAAAAAGCGCTGGCGGTGAAGAACAGTCGCCATCTCCAACCGCAGCTATAGATCGGCAAAAAACAGAAAAAAAATCAGAGATAAAGGCACAGACAGAAGGGTAGAAACCGAATGAAGACAGTTTGGAAATTAAAGATTTGTGTCAGACTATCAAAGGCTTTTGATATATCTAGCGAAATAGAAAAGGTTTCACTGAAATCCCGAAAGAAGGATAACCAAGCGTCAGAGAGATATACAAGAAGATCGCCAGTTGAGTGTCCCTTGCGGAACCCATACTGACGATCTAAAAGAAGATTGTGAGAAGAGAGGTGTTTAAAAAACTTCTTATTCAGGATAGATTAAAAATCTTTAGAAAGGCAAGAAAACAAACAATTGGACGATAGTTGGAGGGTTCAGAGCGGTCACCCTCTTTTGGGACAAGCTGAATGAAACTTCCGGAATGGAACTTCCGTAGGAAGGAAACGTACCAGATGAAAGATAAAGACGAAAGACTACGCCTAGCAGGGTGTCAGCACAGAAACACAGTTCTTGAGAAAAGCAGGAGGGATATCATGAGGGCCGTACGACTTCCTAGAGTTGAACGTAGATAGGGCAAAAAAACACGTCTTTGGAAGAGATTCTAATTTCAGACACAATTAAGTCAGAGGGAGGAGGATATGGTGGAACAGCACCAGAATCGCCCAGGGTTGAATTGGAGGCGAAAGTTTGAGCGAAGAGTTCAATTTTTTTTAAGAAGAGACGGCAACTGAGCCATTGGAATGGAAGAGAGGAGAGAAAGAAGAAGTAAAGTTGTTGCAGAGGTTCTTGGCTAGGTGCCAGAAAGAGCGAGGAGAATTAGAATTTAACAAGTTTTTACATTTTTGTCTGATGAAGGAATTTTTGGCGAGTCGAAGAACAGATGTTGCACGATTCAAGGTAGAAATTTAAGCTAAGTGGGAGGCAGGAGTTGCATGGCGACGATACCTTCTGAATGACCCCTCTCTGTTGCAGATAACATTAGAACAAGCAAAATTAAACAAAGGATGTTTTACATTAGTAGGAGGAACAGAATATGGAATGTACGCCTCCATGCCCGACAGAATCACCTCCGTGATACGCTCAGTGCACTCGGAGGGGCCTCGGAAGCAGTAATCATTCTATGAGAAATTAGAGAAGTACTGCCTAAGGGCCTCCCAATCAGAGGTGCCAAAGTGCCAAAGGCACTTGGAAGGATCCAAAGGCCGAATTGGAGCGATAGGAGAGGAAACGGATATAATAGAGAAAAAATGGAGAAAAAAGTTTGACATATTAAGAAGGATAAGTAGTGAGAAATAAATCCAGAATGTTCGGCCTATCTCGAAGGCGATCGAGGATACGAGTAGGGTGCTGTACAATTTGCTCTAAGTCATTCAAAATAGAGAAGTTATAAGCTAGTTCACCAGGGATATTAATGAAATGGAAAGAAAGCCAAAGGTGGTGGTGAACATTGAAATCTCTTGAAATGGGAGTTTTCGTCGAAAGGAAAGTGGGAATAGAATGTACTCCACTTTGGAAGCGAGGTAGTTACAGAGTTTTCGATTCTCCTGCCTAACGTAATTTGTTGTTATTAATGTTTTGGGGGTTAATTAAGCCTCGTTTGTAATACCAACATATGTCACGTGACGGAAGGGATCTATATCTTTACGAGGGATTCAGACCATCCACTGACTCACGAAAGGAACTCCAGAGAAACACCTTAATCGATGAAAGATACCCGATTCGAGAGTCGAACCCGAGCTCTTCAAATTAACTGCCAGGCGATACCCTGGTAGACGAAGTTATGTGGGTACTGGGAATTCCCGTACATGCTCGTTTGTAGGTGTATGTGTGTAATGCGATCAGGCCAACAAATACAACCTATTGCACGAACTACTAGATTACGGATCATCATCAGGAGTCAAGTTCTCAATCTCAGTCTTCGCTTCTTCGATTATAAAGAAACGATTTTACCCACTGAACTGGTAAAGTATCTGTGTACGTATGTGCATTCGTGTAAAAAAAATTGTCATGGTGCCCCACTAAAAGGGGGAGGGGTAGAGACTTCCAACAAAATTATGCTCGAGAATTTAGGATTGGTAACTCCTCGTTAGTTACGTTTAGTTGAGCGGCAATAACATTATACAGGTCATAGGAAAATTAAATAAATAAATAAATATTTAAGAAATGGATAGTCACCTTTTGCACAACTGTGTGTATATATATATATATATATATATATATATATATTATATATATATATATATATATATGATGTAAACCCACAAGGAAAAAAAATGATTCCAAGGCCGTTCGTGTATTCAGAAGTACACCTCGTCAGGGTGACGAGGTGTGGGTTTACATCATTCATTCATTTCACGTGTTTAATTGTGAAGTTCATCCCATATATATATATATATATATATATATATATATATATATATATATACACAAACTCAGAATGGTCCCCTGAGAAACTTATATGTTAAACACAGACCGTGCATGGAACAAGGAACTCTTCTGGGAAAATTAAATCCACTATAGTCCGAATAAGTAATGGTAAATGACAAATACCATAGTTTTTCTTTTTTGCGAGAGACCCGTTGCCCACGTCGGGCTAGCATCATGAAAAAGAAAAACTATGGTATTTGTCATTTACCATTACTTATTCGGACTATAGTGGATTTAATTTTCCCAGAAGAGTTCCTTGTTCCATGCACGGTCTGTGTTTAACATATATATATGGGAATGAACTCAGAATGGTCCCCTGATTTTTTTATGATACACACAGACTGTGTGTGTGTGTGTGTTCGCACGAGAGAGAGAGAGAGAAATTAAGTAAATAAATAAGAAATGAATAGGCCCCTTTTGCAGAACTGTATACATATATATATGCGAGAGAGAGAGAGAGAGAGAGAGAGAGAGAGAGAGAGAGAGAGAGAGAGAGAGAAATCTTTATGGCCGAGTTACTTACCATGTGCTTTCAAGCACACTCTGATACCTGTGTTTACTGCAGGTAAATGCTCGTGCAGGTAAATTAAGAGCTGTTATTGTAATAAACACCATTAGAATATTGCTCGCCAGTTCTAATAAAAATAACAGGGCAAAGAACAACCAACCAACCAACGTTTTTATTTGATGCATTTCATTAGACTATATTAACCGAAGGGATTTCAAAATCATTACGGAAAGTTAAATCTTTGTACAGAGGGTTGACAAAAGTAAATAGACACCTTCAGTTTTTCCAGTTTTTTATTTGATAATAAAAATGAATAAATAATAAGAGATTTATTGAATGAATATATTTAGAATCGTGTTCCTTTCCCCTTTTCCACACTGACACACGTTCTTCCATTCCATTGATGAGTTTTGTCATTTATTCTTGAGGACAATCATCGTGGTGTCTACTTTTATCAACACACTGTTTTTAGTGAAAATGAGTATTTATTATAAATAAATGCCACAAAATTATATTACTGTATCTCAATTATAAATATAATTTTTTTATTACTACATATGAGGCCCTTCTAGGAAGAAGTGGCTAAACGACAAAAGTTAAAAACGCCAGAAAACGTATTTAAAATTGTACCAATTTGAAAGATGCCAAAACTTTTTAACTTTTATGAAGATACTCCGTCGAAATATCTTCAAAAAAGTTAAAAAGTTTTGGCATCTTTCAAATGGGTATAATTTTAACCGTTTTCTGGCGTTTTTTACTGTTGTCGTTTAGCCACTTCTTCCTCGGAGGGCCTCATATGTAGTCATTGGGTTTAAATTGGGGTGGGTGGGGGGTGGTGAAGGTGAAGTAATCAAATTTACTATTCGTGTATTTTTTATTAAAATTTCGTTAATAAAAGAAAAATGTACGAATTTGATCGAAGTTTTTATAATAAATAAAATCAAAGTGACGTAATATCTCTTAACATTTTGTAATTTTATTTAAACGAATCGAAATAGGAACTTTATTTAAAAGATTAAAATTAGCTGTATGTATTTTTTTTAAATACAAGGTGTCCCATTAAGTCGTGTCTCATGGGAAAATATATTTTAAATTAAATTTACAAAATTAATATACTGAACTGGAAGCGTTTGATTAGTATGGTCGGGTCATTGTGAAAGTTGAATGTGAGCGATAGGTGGAGTGTGAGACTAGAGCTTGGTGTGAATGATTTGAAAGTGAGCGAGGTGATAGTAATGGAAGTTTGGGGATGATTCGTGTTTGTGATCTGAACAATAAATGTTGGAAGCGGGAAATTCAAGTTCTAGAAATTTCAAGAAAGTTAGATATTTAAAAGTTTGAGTTCTCGGCATTAAATCTGTGGTAACTTCAGGGTACAAGGTACAGGGGTGTCTGAACATTGTCTATAGTGAAAGTATTGAAGCCTCTAATACGAGGCTTCAAATCTGGAATGTGGAACTGCGCTTAGGTTCGGCTAGGAACCTGAATTCTTGGTAATTGGAACAGCCGTCTACAGGAGTTGAACGTGACGGTCAGAACGTTTTGTGGCCCCAGTTCCAAGGGTAAGCGTCAGCAATTGGGAAGTCAAGGAAGGGTTGGAAACAAAGCCTATCCTTGCCTGTCCATCTAAAGCACTTGCAATAACGGAAGTCAAGATTAATAGTTTGGGACACCAGTGCGACTGAGACAAGTGAAGTGAAGTGATAGTTTACTTTAAGTAGGAACAGGACCTACTATTTGTACATATTTTAAGTGCATGGTTTCGTTGGTAATTTAAGTTTTAGTGTTAATTTAAGTTTAGATTTTAGGTTTTGTAAATATATTTAACTTATTTAAATGTTTTCTTTTAATGGACCTAAGTGTAGCTTAGTCAAGTAGTTGATAGGCACCACATTGCTTTTTTGAACCCATAAGTAAGAAAGAAAGGAGTACCAGTAACAGAACTAAAAGGTGGAGGCCTTTTCCTCAGGAGTGTAACTCGCTTCGATATTAGCCATTGCGTGTTATTCTACCTGCAACAAAAACAAGGTCTCAAAATAAGACATCAATTTGAACATTTGTTTTAGTTCTAATGTATTACTTTTGTAAATTTAATTTAAAATAAATTTTCCTATGAGACTTGACTTATGGGATACCCTGTATATTTGACTACAAATATAGTCAATGGGTTAATATATGGGTTAAAAGAATGTCTTTCTATAAACGATTCTGCAGGCTAATAATAATAATAATAATATATAAATAATAATATTATTATTAACAAAAATAATAAACATTTTACTCACGGAAATGTGACCAAAATTATTTTATTTATAACTTTTATATAAATTAATTATTCCGTCCTGTCATGTAACATCAATCATGCATGAAGAGAGAGAGGGTAATTTGGACGGGGACATTTATTTATTTATTTATTTATTTATTATATATATATACACACACACAGTGTGTGTATATATATATATAATATATATGGTGGACCAAATGTCACAATCGAGTGAAATATATTAATTTATTTTAATATATTTCAAATGACTTTTTAAAAAACTGCACCGTTCAAATATCAACAATTTGTGTCGGGCTTTGCCGTTATGGCGTTTTCCCCCCAAATTTAACTTATCCGCCAAAATAATTTTTGTTTTTTTACCATTTCGGCCAAATGAAAGGGCGATTCTTTTGTTTCTATACTAGGAAAGGAAAGGTTAGGTTAGATCAGTAGTTGAACCACAGACCTATATAGAATAGACTGTTCGATTTTGTCGTTACGTTATGAAAGTCGAGAGAACTGAGAAAATGGATTGTTTCTTTTAGGGAAAAATTCGTAAAAGACATTTTTTAGATATTTTCATGTAAACAATCAAAATTTTAATTGTTTTTGAGAGTAAATTTACTGATTTTGAATATGATACGAGTATATTAATACACGAACATTGGGAAAATAGTTTAACTATTTCTCTAAATATGTAAAAAAAAAAAGCTAGTTTTTTGACTGAAATCTGTGTAATTTCAGCCGCGAGTTGCAAGCAACTGCCACAAACTGTACTTCAATTTCATACATTAAAGAAAAAGTTTAGTTTTTATCGTAAATAATAATAATAATAATAATAACTAATAATTTTATTGTTCTTTGCTACGTATATAAGGTATAAAAAAGGTATACAAAAAGTAGCATATAATAACATTATATATATACACACACCTCCGTGGTGTAGTGGTCAGCGTCGCTGACGACAAATCCATCGGCCCCGGGATCGAGACCCGGTGACGGCAGCCGGCGCGCAGCAAAGCCCAGCTGTTCATCCTTCCACACAATAAAGAAATTGGTTGGTAGATAAATGGGTACCCTGGGTAACAATGTTCCCTCTAATTTTGTGCTGCTTATGTGCGCATTTTGTTTCTTGTGTGCAACATTCCCAATAATGTTATAAAATTGTGCAAACTTTATAATTTGGCATCATTCATTGAATCATCAAAAAAATCAATAAAGAGGAGGTAGATGATTTTGAAAGATTAACAATTGTATCATTATTTTAAAACATAGCACCATATTATACTTTTTAAGGAGACAATAAAACTATGAGTAATGAAGTTTACATTCATTTATTCTATAAATAAATATATTTTCTATAAGAACATCCAAATTAAAAATATTTTAAGTAAAATTAAACAATATATTGAATTTTAATGGTTTATACTAGTTTCTTCTTACTATTGTTTTTCTCTACGGTCTTTCAGATTTGCCCATCTTGAATATACTCTTTCAAGGTTGATTGTTCCTCCATCATTTAGGTAACTTTTCACACGCATAAGCATATCTAAATGATTTTCTTGTAAACGGTTTCTCAGCTTATTTTTTATCGAGTTCATCAAACTGAAACCACGTTCACAGTCCACACTAGATGCTAAAAAAGTTCCTCCTATGTCCATCAATATTGCAAGATCTTTAAATTGTTCATTTTGGAGGACAAAAACCACCATATCAGCATAGTTTTCAATAAGTTTCACTTTTATTTTTTCACCTGCAATAAATTTAAAGTCATTGTACTGTTCTATAATGACATCCCTTTCATTTAGAAAATCGACATATTTGGAACACAAATATTGAATTTCTTCAACTCCAAAGCCAAAGTTGCATTTTGCAATTGCTGAACAATCAAATAAAGACCATTCTTTTACTTCGTTCTTAGGAAACCGGTCTTCCATGTGAACACAAAGCGTTTTTATGAAATTCAACAAAGAACAAGTATCAACTTCAATATTTTCTTCATGAAATTTGTTAAGGAGTGTTTGTACATGTTTACTCCATGAAATTTTTTCACCAAGATATTGTTCTTTTATCTTATTCAATTTACCATGAACAAGATGATTTGCATCTAGTGGTGTTAGATTACGCTTCTGTAAAAGCTTAGACAAGGAAGCCAAATCACCCAAAACATCATTCAAAATTTCCAAAGCTATTCGGTACTCAGGGTTAGTTAATTTTGTGTGACAATAATTTGAAATTGGATCATTTGATACATCCTGCTCAAAATACACTATTAAAGAATCATAATTTCTAATTATTGCTTCCAGTGCAAAATGTCTCGACAACCACCGTACTTCATTAAGAGGTTTGAAGGCAACCGACTTATTTTCAGAAGCAATAACAATCCC
This sequence comes from Bathynomus jamesi, assembly GCA_023014485.1. Lineage (NCBI taxonomy): Eukaryota > Metazoa > Arthropoda > Malacostraca > Isopoda > Cirolanidae > Bathynomus > Bathynomus jamesi. The sequence goes on along the minus strand of JAJOZX010003407.1, from coordinate 14,695 downwards.
TTCGAATTTGCTCTTCTTTGTTGTAGATCTGGAAAATAATGTATATATGGTCCTAATTAAAGTTTCGATGTTCCTTATCAGCTTGAATTCTTTCCAAGTATCACAAATACCCAAATCTTCGCGATGGGCAACACAATGTTGTACAACTAAATGAGGAATTTTACGCTTCAGTTGCGCAGCCACGCCATTAAGCCGACCCAACATTACCGAGGCACCATCAGATGTGAACATAACCATTTTTTTAAAGTCAAGATTATGTTCTTCATAAAACTGCTCGATTGTAGAAACAACTGTAGAAGCATCACATGCTTGTAATTTTACTATTCCACCAAATGTCGTTTTATATTCGGTAGAATTTTGAGCTCTATATTTGAAATAAAGTACCAACATTTTGTTGACGGAAATATCCGTGCTTTCGTCAAGAGTTAACGTATGAAACGTTGCTGAAGCTATTTCTGTCATTACATCATTTTGCACAATGGCGTTAATATTCTCCAAAAATTCAAATGCATAATTTTTACTTCTCCAATTATCTGGAATATTAACATACTTTGACATATGATCATTAATGTCCTGAACAGAGAACATGGAATTATTCATTTTAACAGCTAAAATAACATTATCAATTAAAACTTGAACTTCTTCTTGATTTGAACGTTTTCGCTCGCAAAACATTAATTTTCTTTGTCTTTCTTCAGGACTTTCATGCAACATTCTGAGCAGACCTTTTGCTGGTAATGAAGGATTTTTATTTCTAAGTTTCGTTACACCGTCTAAATGAGATTTGCTTGATAAATGACGCCTTAAAAAGTCAAGTTTCCATACATCACCCCACATCTTTCCACATGCAAATTCCCCTACTACTTTTGCATCTCGACAATAATTACAAATCACTCCAGTATCGGAATTGAAAGTGAATATGTCTCGCAACTGCACGCGCAAATCACTATCAGATTTTGGTGTTGCTGTTTCTATATATACTTCCATCCATTCTGTCTTAAAGAAATTTGCAGCTCTTTTCCGTTTAGCTCCTTTATGCATTGGTGTAATGGGTTAATTATAAGATGTAATAACTTCTAAATTAAAGAGTACGAATGTTTCATTACATGCGCACACCAGTATTATTTGAGCAAACTTATAACACTGCAATTACCGTAAAGGTAACTTGTTATTTTACTGATAAAGACATGCTGAATTAACTATAGTGTCGGTTCATTAATTTTAAAATCTGAAACAAAAACAAACAATTATCATAAAATTGTACCTATATTTATGCTAAATAACGTAAAATGATTGCATAGCAAAACATATTATTATTATATTGAACATAATATTAACCTATTCGGGCCATTGGGTAGATTTGGACTCATACTATATATATATATATATATATATACATAATGTACATATACACATATATATAATTTATATGTATTCTTACTTTATATTTTAGAATAAGATATAGTTCACAGAAAACGCGTTTGATTGAATTTACCTTCCATAATTAGAGAAAATACTATATTCTAACGCCCGCGGTACCTAATTTATTTAAATCGAAATGAAACTTATTGAGAAAATCGTATGCAAACATAGCTGAAATTTCAGGTTTTTAGCGGGTTCTGTCACACAATCATTATGAAGAGTTGTGGTTCAAAAGGTTAAACATAAAATGTTTAATAATTAAATTAGTAAAATTTTATTATAAAATGACCACCATAAAACATTTTTTTACGCCTGGCAGTGACATACTCATGCAACATGTCGTACGGTACGACGTGTGGTATATTTTTCATCATAATAAACTAATAATTCAGCGAGGGGCTGTCTCCTTGTAATTTACCCTAATAATAGTATTATTAAGAATTTATGAATGATTTAAATAATAATAATTATAATAATTATTAATAATATCCGATAAATTAAGAGTAGAAGCCGATACCTCCATTCGTAAATAAAGATTAGAGTATATAGGCAGCCTAGGCCTTTTTCGTCTGCACGGATGAATACATTAGAGACGGATAAACCGAAGAAAATTATGGGAATAGGCCTTATATTGATTTAACCTAACCTAGGTTAAGTTAGGTTACAATTCCTTTGGGTCAAAAGAACCAATTTTAAAGAAAGTAACATTGCAACTGGAACACGTAATCCCGCACACGACAGCAATACGCGCAATAAAGTTGGTCGGTTTATACCGAATATAAATATCTTTTAGGCACTTTCCTTAATATTATTAGTTTACTCCCGACATACCGTAACGGTACTCCGTAATGAACTAGTAAATATTACGAAAGCTATTGTCGTATATTTTGGAAAATGAATTTGACTATATATCAACAAACTATTGGTAACAAATATTTCACTATGCACCAGCTACGCAGAACGTTGAAACTCCAGACAATAACTGAGTCAGCTCAGCAACCGTGACTCATTCAAATGATTCAGTATTTATGTCGTAAGATATAGATATACGGAGTTGCCAATTAGTAAATGAAGATAACATAAACAGTTGTGTTTCTTGTGTTGAAAAAGTTAAGATAACAGAAAACTTAAGCATTTGAAAATAATTTTTGTTTATGTCCAATTAACTTTAAATTTTTGTGCGCATAAAATTTGGCTGTGTGCGCGGCAATAAAACCCCATGTGCGCGCGCACACGCGCACACCTTAGAGGGAACACTGCCAGTGGGTAACCTAGTGGTTAAAGACGCTGGGCTGCTGGTGGGGCGTGGCTCAGATTCCACGTTAAACTGTAGGTCTAAGGTGGAGTGACAAGCTTGACCTTCGTCAGAATGAACAATTCGGGCGGAAGCTAAACCAAGGTTATGATAATGCGAGAGTTAGTGTATTCCCAGTCATATGTAGCGTAGTAGAATAGACTATAAAACAATAATGACAGCAACAGCAGCAATACTAACATCAATGTTACAATTTATTGGTTTTATATGCGTTGATGGTGCACATCAGTTGCTACAGGAAGCATACATACATATATACTGTACATGCGCGTGACATAAAATATATATATATATATATATATATATATATATATATATGATGAATAAAACCACGAAGGAAAGGAAACACAAAATGGTGCTCAAGCGCTTTCGTCTAATGACATCCTCAGGAACACTGAAGTACATAAAAAGGTTAAGCCTATATATAGGTTACAGAAAGAAAAAAAGAAAAATAAATAACATACACACACACACACATATATATATATATATATATATATATAATACATATCTATATATATATACAAATACATACATACATACATACATACATATATACAATAAACAGAGAAGTAAAAATAAAAAAATTAAAAAATTAAAATTAAAACCTTAAAGGATTACCAGTGAGGCGTACAGATTTGTAAGGAAAAATATCGATTTTTAGCACAAGATCAAATGGATTATAAAAATACAAATTTATACTGGAACTCTGCCCGGGTTTTAACACACTGCTGCCTATGGTCAGGTTTCGATATATATAAAAAAATAAAATGCAAATTAAAAGTTAATAAAGTAGAAGACAAGTTTACCAAAGATTTAATGTTTTACCCTTCTTATCTAAATCTGTTTTAAAGGAATTCAAAATAACAGGATCGAGTTGAAAAAGACCTTTGCTTATGTTGAAGTTATTTGAAAGTTGGATAATGGCAGACTCAAGAATATTTCTATTAACAATGTTGCTTGAATGGAATAAAACTGAAGCATTATTCCAATCAATACAGTGGGCTAACTCTGACAAATGGAAAAAAGGGCACTGGACAACTGTCCTGTTCTAACGGAATATTGATGCTGTTTTATACGTGTGTGCAAATCCTTTCCCGTCTGACCTATGTAAAAGGAATCACATTGTTTACAACCAATTTTATAGATAATGCCTGAATTATTGGTAGGGCTATTTTTTACTATGATATTTTTCACAATATTATTATATGAAAATACTACATTAATATCCAAAAGTTTAAGTACATTAGCAATGCCTAAAAAGCCCGGGAAAAATGGAAGTACTAAAATATTTTTTGACAAAGTACGAGTGTTAATATTGACACGATAGAAAGTTCGTTTTGCCTTGTTGAGACAAGATTCCATAAACGCAGATGGATAACACAAATCACTTCCAATACCGTTGATTTTTTCCAATTCGGCATCGATGTATTCCGGACTGGCGATCCTAAGGGCGCGGAGAAACATTGATGAAAATATGGCCTTCTTAGTGGGGGTATCATGTCCCGAGTAAAAGTGTACGTAGGACAAATTGTTTGTCGTTTCCGATAGATACTAAACTTAAAACCTGGCTTTCCCTATGTACACGCACATCCAAAAATGGGATTGAATTGTCTTGCTCAACTTCTAAAGTAAACTTAATGGAGGGGCTTGATCATTTAACTGAAGGAGGAAGCTATCCAGGTCACGATTCATGGGCCAGATACACAAAATATCGTCGACGTACCGCAACCAAGGGATGCCAACCCCCAGGATTCTCGGAATATAGGTAATTTCGAAAAACTCCATATAAAGTTTACTTTAGAAGTTGAGCAAGACAATTCAATCCCATTTTTGGATGTGCGTGTACATAGGGAAAGCCCAGGTTTTAAGTTTAGTATCTATCGGAAAACGACAAACAATTTGTCCTACGTACACTTTTACTCGGGACATGATACCCCCACTAAGAAGGCCATATTTTCATCAATGTTTCTCCGCGCCCTTAGGATCGCCAGTCCGGAATACATCGATGCCGAATTGGAAAAAATCAACGGTATTGGAAGCGATTTGTGTTATCCATCTGCGTTTATGGAATCTTGTCTCAACAAGGCAAAACGAACTTTCTATCGTGTCAATATTAACACTCGTACTTTGTCAAAAAATATTTTAGTACTTCCATTTTTCCCGGGCTTTTTAGGCATTGCTAATGTACTTAAACTTTTGGATATTAATGTAGTATTTTCATATAACAATATTGTGAAAAATATCATAGTAAAAAATAGCCCTACCAATAATTCAGGCATTATCTATAAAATTGGTTGTAAACAATGTGATTCCTTTTACATAGGTCAGACGGGAAAGGATTTGCACACACGTATAAAACAGCATCAATATTCCGTTAGAACAGGACAGTTGTCCAGTGCCCTTTTTGTCCATTTGTCAGAGTTAGCCCACTGTATTGATTGGAATAATGCTTCAGTTTTATTCCATTCAAGCAACATTGTTAATAGAAATATTCTTGAGTCTGCCATTATCCAACTTTCAAATAACTTCAACATAAGCAAAGGTCTTTTCAACTCGATCCTGTTATTTTGAATTCCTTTAAAACGATTTAGATAAGAAGGGTAAACATTAAATCTTTGGTAAACTTGTCTTCTACTTTTATTACTTTTAATTTGCATTTTTATTTTTTTTATATATATCGAAACCTGACCATAGGCAGCAGTGTGTTAAAACCCGGGCAGAGTTCCAGTATAATTTGTATTTTTATAATCCATTTGATCTTGTGCTAAAAATCGATATTTTTCCTTACAAATCTGTACGCCTCACTCTGGTAATCCTTTAAGGTTTTTAATTTTTAATTTTTTAATTTTTTATTTTTACTTCTCTGTTTATTTGTATATATATGTCTGTATGTATGTATGTATGTATGTATGTATTTGTATATATAGATATGTATGTATATGTATATATATTAATATATGTGTGTGTATGTGTTATTTATTTTTTCTTTTTTTCTTTCTGTAACCTATATATAGGCTTAACCTTTTTATTGTACTTCAGTGTTCCTGAGGATGTCATTAGACGAAAGCGCTTGAGCCCCATTTTGTGTTTCCTTTTTCCTTCGTGGTTTTATTCATCATAATATTTTTCACGTTACTACTTCGTGAAATATTTTCATATATATATATATATATACGCGCACACACCACACATATGCAGGTACATGCATGTATCCATAAATATCACCCGCATGCATATATACAGTATATATATCATATATATATATATAATATATACACATGTTCGTTATACATTCGGACAAATGGGACGGTAATGCCTTCATATATTTACATAGCAGAGAACTGCCATTAATAAGCAAATGTTATGCTTTATTGGCAGAATAGAGTTGTATGATAAATCTTGATGGATAATACAAAGTAGCAAAGTTATGTAAATTAGTTTTAGATATACAGAGGAAAAGTGAAAAATACATGGAAATTATCTGTTGTAAACTACAAACATATGTTTAGAAGTATATACAGTTAGATATTCAGTTAATATTACACATTCGCATAACTACACAATTACAAATCGAGTAAAGTTGAAAATGGTCGCGCATCGATCCTATGTTACGCATTTGACTTAAAAACACCCCACAAAGTGTGAAACATTACTTCTAGTAACTAAGTTACTAGAAATAATGTTTCACATGAATTTTATTTTCTTCACTGTAACAGTATTTTGTGGTTTTTTTTTTTTTAAGTCAAATGCGCGATCATTGCCAACTTTACCCTAGGTATTCACCTAATATTATACCTTCTTATTTATTTGATTATTATAGCGTGATTGCAAAGCCTTCGATAGCAAGGCAATTCCCTCCAAATTATCGATCATCAAGGATAAATTGTAGAAAAACTTTAGATTAGCAATTCATTTCGCCATTCTAGCAAGGTTAGAATTTCTGAAAAAACGGGAATATAAAGCAGGATACGCTCTCCAAACAGCATTGGCGGCTCTCTGCACTACAGCTGCCCACCGAGGACCCAGAACACGTTCCATTTTAATAATTTCAATTCCAAAATCTGTTTCAATTGCTTTGAGTTCTATTTTGGTCTTTAATTGACTGAGGGTAAATTGAGTATATTTTGTCTAAAACACTTTAAAACGATTCGCTTCTTTTAAATCAATGATGACATCAACCAGAACTAACTGCGAGCGATGATTCAAGCAATGCCAGTTCACAGTGTTTGAAAATACTTCTGTCAATTTTGTTGCTACCCTTGAGTGCCTGCCCAACATTGGACTAGCACGATCCGAGCAAAAGGCTATCAGATTTTTCAACAAGTATTTTTTGTCAAATCCATGGTTATTTAAACATTCAATTAAAGATCTGAACACGTTGTTCGGCTGCGGATTTGACTTTACACCGTAAATAAATAACAAACGCATTTTTCTTAGCTATTCTTGATACTTCGTCAATTATTGTGCATAGCTTCGCACCATTCTTAACTATTTTGTAAACAGAGCTTTTTTCATTTGAGCTGAGATGTGTTCAACAACTACGACTTGCCGAAAACCGAGAATAGAGGTAATTGCCGATGTTAACTGCATTCTTTCCTTGTAACTCAAGCGCAGCGTCAGTATCAGATAAAGGTCTAATTTTGCTTCTCTGGACCAGAGTTTTTCAAACTTTTTGAAGCCACGGAACCTTTTTTTTACCTTGACCAACAGGTAAAATTTTAATGATATAAAGCAATTGGTAATAAAACGCAATTTATGCTCACTGCAGTTTATTAACGTAATTTATGAAATTTACATATACAGTTATATGAATTTTACAAAAAAATATACAAGTTTAGAAATTTACAAGAAAAAAAGATAATTTACTTTGTGACCTATTTATTTTAAATTCCCCTCCCCACATTACTGTCAGCATAAAAGAAATTATAAGTATAAAAAATATCGTGTTTATTGTAAAAAGTTTTCAATGCAAAATAAGTAAGTGAGGAATTTTACAGTTATTGAGGAGTAATTTTAATAGTTAAACAAATAAATATTCAATGACTTGGATGTGATTGCTTTTCTTTGGATAAAAGTTCAATATTACATTACTGTGATCATAACTTCCGTGAAATGAGAAAACTAAACCTAAAAACAGAAAAACTCACCAAATCAATGAGACCAGTGCTCGTGGTCATCAGCTGTGTTTTGTTTACAAAATGGGCTCCTGTTTCTTACTGTCGCTGCGAGAGGGCAACACTTATTCTGGATATTTCATCGTTTGAATTAAAATTCTCCCCCCCCCCCTCTCTCTTTGCTAAGCCTTTCAAAACACAATCACTGAATTCGCAGAATATATATCGTAAATTCATCCATGCCAATTGATATTATTTTATCTTACTTCTCTCTCCTTCTCAGTCTCTCATGACTTGCCCCACGGAACCCCATCAAGTTCTCGCGGAACACAGTTTGAAAACCCCTGCTCTAGACTGCAAACTACATTAAAAATATTAACGGTAATGTCTCGAGCTGTGCTGTACATAGTGTCACTCAGACATGGGGCTGAGGCCTGGCCTCGGGCATATTTTGCAGGCCTCGGCCTCGGACCTCAAAAGTGGCCTTGGTCTCGAGGCCATCTGAAAAGTGGAAAGGCTTCGTGACTTTCGGGAGGCCTTAGGGAATCCTGATTTGTTTTGTTCTGTATTTTTCAACCCCCGGTAGCGTTGGGGCTGGAGATTCTTCAGGTGGGCGCGCTCGGGGTAGATATTCTTCAGGTGAGGGCCATGACCTGACAGGTGACCGTATGTGGCGACATACTTTGATAAATATTATTCAGACAGGTGACTAGTCAGTAGTCAGGCGGCAGTTTTTGATAAATACTATTCAGTTAGGTGACCAACTGGTTAGTGACAGGTCACTGTGATGTAAGGTACATAAATATTATACATGTCGCGGTATATAAATATTATTCAGTCAGTCAGCAGTAGACCAATTGACTTAATGTAGCAAAACTAGTGTGGGAAAGTAATCTATCAGTTGGTCATCAGTTGAACTGAGCTCATATAATGTGTTTGTGTTATTTGTGTGTATAAACTATTGTATTGTGTCTATTTCTACAACAAAAAATAGGCCAAACTAGAGAAAAATACCACCTGGTATAGTGATAACTAGCTACTAGCGTCGATAATTTTGTTTTTCGCCCGTCGTAAATTGTAACATACAAACTTCTAAAGAATATGATTTGAAATGAATATATAATATCGGATGTAAACAATAATTTTGTTAATATCGATCGGCATTATAACCGAGATGTAAATCGTTATATTGTTTGCAAATAATTTTTTTTGGTCTTTTTCATTTACTTCAATACTTTAAAGTATTATAGATATAACTAAAAATGTCTGATAATGGATAATATCAGGTGCAAATATACTCTTGAATCAAATTATATATATAACATGTTGAAATATCAGGTGAAAATATATTCTCAATGTTATCGTTATTATATTATCATCGTATATATAATTATATAGTAATGGCATGATATAAACTTCATACCTATAGGCCTACCGTACATCAGAAACATCTTTCACATACAGTACAAGCTACAATTACATTAATGATCTTTGATAGACTTTAAGACCACAATTTCTTATTGTCAAGATACATAAAAATACAAAACTTTAAAAAAAATAAGGCATCTCCAAATGTAGTTCTGTTTGCAATGCTCACTAGAGTCGCTAATAATTGTAGCCATTCAGAAATTATACGATCAACACTCAGTGAGTTAGTACAATCTTGAAATATTTTGCTAGATCATCACCACATCATAACTTTCCATATAATCATAAATACTTGAAATATTGCAAGTATATTAAAATGAGAAATAAGAACTGCATGAAATGAGAAATAAAAATTTATTGGGCTAATATATGGTGCCCAGGAAATCTTGTTCTGGCAACTGTGTCTGACTGTGTGACCCGTCAAGTGTAAAGACGCAGCGTGTCGTTGTTGTTGTGTGGCCGCGTGTGATAGATGAACGTGTTTAACGCTTAATAATTCCCTTTTATTAGGGAAGTGAAGTGAGCTATGTCTTTGTTTATTAACTTTTAGTAGAATCTTGCTTTTCTTTATAGATTTCAAAAGAAGAAGAGATACAGGCTAGTATGAGGCTACGGAAGGTTACCTTTGGAAGAGCTTTAGACGAACTTCAGTTTTAGGGGCCCCCATCTATTGCATTAATGAGAAAATAACAATAAAAATCAAACAAATGTAAAATTTATTTCAATTACAGCACATATTATTCTTTCCCATGGTCAAGAAATAAATTCGAGCTTTAGGTTTAAGTCGCGATATTTTCTTTAGGTTAGGTTTAGTTTTACATTTTGTTTGGTTAGGTTAGATTTAGTCGCTATATTTTCGTTCAAACTAACGAAAATATTACGACTTAACCAATCGTTAATATATATATATATTATATATATATATATATATATATATATATATATTTATATATATATATATATATATATATATATATACACAGGGTGGGCCGGAAGTCTGGATCCATAGGAAAATATTTATTTTAATACATAAATTACAACAAATGGTAAATACTTAAAATGAATATCAACTTTAACTCGTAAATGCGTATCCGTGATACTGTACAGTGGTTCGTACTCCAGTATAAACAACAAATTATAACAAATGCTCAAATTGGCGGCCTCTGACATCGACACTCTTAGGGATGGAATTTATGATTTTTAATAATTCTTCGAATTGAAGTTTCTCGAGATGCGTGTTTCATTTGATAATCTTCTTGTTGACTTTACTGGACTATTCGTTAAAGTTTCGCATACCATTGCAGAGGTATTTTCATCAGTTGCACTTTTTGGACGACCAGAACGCCGTCGATCATGTACACTTCCTGTTTCTTTGAAACGTTTTAAAACAACTTGCCAACAGTCGCGTGTGTTACTGGATGCTTATCAGGATGATTTCTATTGAATTCGGTAGCAACTTCTCTGTGTGTAGCGCCCTGTCTTGCGTACATGAGCACAAGTTCTACCTGGTCTTCTGTTGTTAGATTCGAAGCCATTTCTGGGCTGAAATAAAAAAGTATTTGAGTATTTATACTGGAGTACGAACTACTGTACAGTATCACGGATACGCATTTACGAGTTAAAGTTGATATTCATTTTAAGTATTTACCATTTGTTGTAATTTATGTATTAAAATAAATATTTTCCTATGGATCCAGACTTTCGGCCCACCCTGTGTATATATATATGATGCAAACCCACAAGGAAAAAGAAAAAATCTCGAATCGTTTTTCTTTTTCCTTGTGGGTAGTGCCTGCTCTTGGGATTCTTCTAATATTTCGGCCATCTTTAAATGTGCGCCGCTCGACAATGAATGTTCTTTTATTTTCTTTCGTTGAGACGCTTGTTGAATTTCTTTAGATGTTCCACTTGCACTAAGTGAACAGTTTGTCCATTGGATAGATAAGTGGACATGTTTCTCTCTTTCTGTACCAAGAAAATCTATGCCCGAGAATGTTTGGCAGCTCAAATATTTGTTATTAGCCTTTAACCATGGGTATTGTTTTGTAAAATATTAAATTGTTTTGGGAACCAACAATTGGGCCAAACTGGGACTTTCGATGAACTATTTCTTACCATTGTTGTGTTCGATGTAGTTTGGCTGCTGTTGGACTTATCTTCATTATTCACATCTAATGTTTTCTGTGGTTTTAATTTGAAAAATGACAACACCCCTTGTCTCTTCATGTTGAATACACATTCACGTTCTAAATACTTAAAATAAAAAATCACAATATATAAACTTCAAGTTTTAATTTGAAAATATTAATTATGGAGAAAACAGCACGTATAACCTATCACCAGCGGCTAGCATGCGCATACTGGCAGCACAGTTGCTAATCTGCCAGATAAAAATTGGCTATTTTCAAAAATATTTTCCAAAATTCACATGATTGTGGAATGTGGATTTTGGAAATAATTTGTAGCACAACATTGTAATTTATTAAGAGCTTTTAATGCAATAACTGCCACCAAAAATAGCAAATTGCTTGTCAGAAAGTAACATAAAAGGCTACAAATAACAATCTGGCAATACAGCTTGCCGTATGGCAGTCAATTCTGAGTCCACTACAAGCGGTGCATTCCCAGAACATTTTGGCAATTATTGATATATATATATATATATATATATATATATATATATACACATACATATCGGTGTTAAAACACAAATACAAATACTACATTTTAAAATACATAAACTAAATAAATGATTGTAAAGCATCTGTTAAAAACAAAGTAAAATTAACACTTTAATAAATGGACATTTCAAATAGAGTTCCGCCTTTTCCTCAGGAGTTCAACTCTTTTCCATATTAGCCATTGTGTGTTATTCTTCCTGCAACTAAAAAAAAATGTCCCAAAACAAGACATCAATTTGAACATTTGTTTTACTTTTAATGTATTACTTTTGTAAATTTAATTTAAAATAAATTTTCCTATGAGACCAGGACTTATGGGACACCCTGTATAAACATTATACCCATCCAGTGCACAAGTTTCTTTTATTATATTTATATTTAGTATTTATACAGTAATTTAAACTGATTAAAATTAAATAAACTACAATTTTGAACTATATAGCATACATATATTGGCTATTCAATAAAAATTTAAGAGATTCAATAAAATGTGCTCATTTTTTTATTTCGCTCTTTGTAGGATTTCAATGACTATCTCAGTAAATATTTTAGATAATTTTTTTTAAAAATATGAAAAAAATATTATTTATCCAAATATTATTAACGTGTTTTCCGACATCAATATATTTTTTTTTATTTCTTTGTTAAGTTGTAGTCGGAAAACTCTACAAAAAAGGATATCTTGCCATTACATGGCATTATTTTTAAATTTTTTTTTTTTACAAAATGGAATTTATTTTAGAAAAAAATTCTTTCCAACAGTTACAAAATACAAATATTGTTACAGTTATACTATCAAAACAAATACAAAATACGGTATTTTGCTTTTAAATTTAGTATTTCAAATACGACCCGAGTCTGCCTACAGTAAATTGACTAAATTCGTTTATGTTGAATTAATTTTCCTTGTTTTAATATTTTTTTATACCCTGTTTCAAAATTAACAGCCGGTTCGGCGAACCAACCAAAATTTAACAACCGGTTTACGCGATCATGACCCGAACCATCTCCAGCAGCACACCCCTACCTACAGAGAGAGACAAACAGACTATACAAATAGTTAGAAAACAATAACATGAATTTTACACCGAGAAACTTCAGCTATTGAAATATGGAAGAAATTGAGAAGTTGGACAGACACAGCGTACTATGGCCCCAGATAGACAGGAAATTCAGAGAAGCGCAAAAAGCAAAAGATTTAGGGGTAATAATGACCGATGATGCAAAATTTGAAATACACAATCAGATAGCGATAAACAAAAAAAAAAAAAAAACAATTACTGGACAAAGTAATGGGTTCCCGCGCTGAAAACAACTGAACATACCACCTTGATACAGTTCAGTTTTGACGTGCCCAAATTAAAAAGAAACTAATAACTATAAGAATTCAAAGAAATTTCAGTCAAGATTGATGGCTGCAAAGAACTCACCCACTGGGAAAGAGAGACCGACGCCCCGAACTTCTATTCGGTTACCAGGTGTGTGTGTATATATATATATATATATATATATATATATATATTTTATTTTTTATTTTTTTTCCTTTTTTCTTTTGGTAATCCAAAAAGTATTCCCAAAAGTAATAGGCAATAAATTATTTATTGGGAAGACCTTTTTTGGAACATGTACCTATTTCTAAAAACTCTTTCAACACTAAATTAAAAGCATTGCATACGTAATAAATACAATGATAAAAAAGATGACGCGTTCGCCATAAAATTAAATGTACAAATATGACACTTACTCCCTCTCACAAAAAGGGCTAAAATAGTAAAAAGAAAACGTACGCTATCTAAATGATATTCACACACACAACATTAAACAGTATCAACAAACAGTTGCTCTTGCAAGCAGAAATATATTTCATCACGAAAGAGGTAATATGCAAAAATAAGATAAAGAAACTTGTGAAGAAATACAAAATTCCCTTCGTAATTGTGGATGATTGACATCAGATAGGAAAAAACACTATCCACGATCCATATATCCAAATTTTTACCGATCTGAATAACGAGTCGGAAAAAATAATGAATAAGATAGTATTTGATCAGTAAATGAAAAGTTATTTTATATAAGCACCTGGTCTTATATCGTGATCTTTAGAAAGAAATTTCGCTATAATATACGGGTGTCCGAGAATTATCTGTACAATTTTGGCTGTTATTAAAAGTCAACCATGAAGTGTAGAAATTCCAGTGTTGTCCCATTTACAGAGAATCTCATTAAGTTTTTTCTGATACCACGTTTTGACAAGTTTTTTAGAAATGTACGCGGGTGACAGACATTGATGATTTAAAAGCAAGAATCACAGCTGCTATTGAGCGAATTGAGTGGATATACTGTAGCGTACATGGCAACATTTGGAGTATCGCTTGGATGTTTTGCGAATCACTATGGTGCACATATCGAATGTTTGTAACAACGTTACTTTAATAAAAGAAACTTTTGAAATACAGATTCTAAATAATCTTGTTTAAGAATTTTACGTGTGTTATCAAGATTTTATTAAAAGATGAAATTGTACAGATAATGTTCGGACACAACTGGAATTTCTAAAAAACTTGTCAAAACTTGGTATCAGAAAAACTTAATGAGATTCTCTGTAAAATGGGACAACACTGGAATTCTACACTTCATGGTTGACTTTTAATAACAGCCAAAAATTGTACAGATAATTCTCGGACACCCTGTGTATATATATATATATATATATATATATATAGATATATATA
>JAJOZX010003406.1:397500-478053 GCA_023014485.1 Bathynomus jamesi | reverse complement strand
CATAATATTACATTTATTATTAAATTTATTACATTTATTATTAAATTTATTACATTTAATTGCATTATTATTATTTATTACAAAAATTATAAATTATTATTACATTGATTATTACACGTTGTTTATTATACAGAAATTGTAAACCGAAAAACGAATGAAAAAGGCAAGAAGGAAACAATTCAGAGACCATTAAGGAATTCGCACCTAGGCTAGATCCCAAATTCCTTAATGGTCTCTGGATTGTTTCCTTCTTGCCTTTTTCATTCGTTTTTCAGTTTACAATTTCTGTATAATAAATAACTGTGCAATAATCAATGTAATAATAAATTTATAATTTTTGTAGTAAATAATAATGCAATATTAAATGTAATAAATTTAATAATAAATGTAATAATTATGTAAAAAGATAATAGAATCTGTATGTATAGAACAAGAAGATAGTTTTAAATTTGTGTGAATGTACTTATAAGTGGGTCCCTTTAATAAAAATGCCCTTCCAGTGTCAGGAGAATGGGATCTAACCTAGGTGCGAATTTCTTAATGGTCCCTGGACTGTTTTCCCTCTTGTGTTTGGTTCATTCGTTTTTCTGTATCCACCCGAAGAGGATGCCAGTAGACATCGAAACTGTTGTGGAAATAAACTCTGTCTATTATAGTGGGTTTTAATTATCATATTTTGACCTTCATGTAGAAAAAAGTGAAGTTTTTTGCATTAACTGCAAAATATTTGAGGATGAGCTTGATTGCAGTTTGAAGTTTGTACTGTACCATATTAGAATTTTGAGTGGGATATATTGTTTGTTTAGCTTATTTTAATCTTAAACCTAATCTTTAATTGTTCCTTTCCTCTCTTTTTCCTCCTTTCTACCCTCCCCACCTTTCTCCCTTTTCCTCCTCTAATTTTATTTACTATTTACATACAATCAGGAATGATTCCTTAACAAAATGCAAGTTTGTGTGGCAGTGTGGTTCAGAATTTCATAACTGCACTTTGTGATTAAAGCATAAAAGTTTATGTACACAGAGGCTAATTGGGGCACTTTAAATTATACCTGAGCACATCTATCAGGTCATCCCATAAGTAATGTAATTTTTTACGATAGATTAAGTTTAAACTAGTCCTCCTTGGTTTAAGCATAAATTTTCCGAAGGTTATATCTAAGAGGAGATCTATCGTGTTTCACTACATACTTTACAGACCTTGACCAGTGAAGATGTGTTTTGCTTTGTGAACCCCTCATAAACATGGTGGTATCAGAAGAGCATATCAGGCATATTAATACAGGGTGTACATAAAGTCAGGATCTATTTTTGTGAAATAATTATTTTTTCTATTTTTCTTTTCAGAAGCGCTTAGAATGAATACAGAAGAGCGTGTGGCAATAGTAATTTGGCGAATCGAGGGAAAGAAATACAATGACATCCGAGAGAAGTTTAGAAGGAGATTTCATAAGCCAGGGCCAATAGACAAGACAATACGAAAATTGGTGAACAAATTTAAACGAACGTGATCTGTAAATGATGAAGCAAGATCAGGACGACCGCATATGTCAGATCTTACCGTGAATGCAGTACGCGGAATTATCACTGAGGAGCCACGTACGTCTGTTCGTGCTGCATCACACAGACTTCGCCTCCCGATGTCATCTGTGCACAAAATTCTGAAAGTTAATTTGCAGAAGAAAAGCTATCATTTGCAGGTTTTACATGATTTACATGAGGAAGATTTCCCTCGATGAAGTGCTGTGTGTGCTGATCTCGTAGAACAAATCTGGAGTGATAATTTAATGGACAACATTCTCTTTAGTGATGAAGCCACTTTCCATACGTGTGGAAAAGTAAATCGCCATAACTGTCGAATTTGGGCAGATGAAAGACCGAATGATTTCGTCCAAAATTGGGAGAGAGAGTCGCCTAAAGTTAATGTCTGGATGGGTTTAACAAAATCTAATGTTTATGGTCCTTTTTTCTTTGCTGAAGCTACAGTTACGGGGCTTATTTATCTGGACATGTTGCAGCAATTCCTTGAACCTCAGCTGATTGGGGATAGGATTGTTAGTACCGTCGTCTATCAACATGATGGTGCTCCTCGTCACTATGCCAAAATTGTTCAGGATTATCTAAATGGACGTTTTCCAAATTGCTGGATCAGACGCGGAAGCAACAGACCTTGGCCAGTGAGATCACCAGATTTAACCCGTTTAGATTTCTTTGCATGGGGTTTTATCAAATCGCACGTCTATCAGACGAAGATTACGAGTCTTGAAAACTTACGTACACGTATACGAACTGCTGCAGATAACATAACCCTGCAAATGCTCCAGAATGTGTTTAGAAATGCTGCGGAATGATTTGAGCTGTGCAGGGATACTGATGGGCATCACGTCGAATCCTACTCTTAATTATTTAATAAATGTTACCACTTTATCATTTTATGATTGAATTCCATATAATTTCCAAGTGCTTCACAAAAATGGATCCTGACTTTATGTACACCCTGTACTTTACAAGTTCAAAAAGGGAATAGTGCTACTGAAGCAACAATCACCGCTCAAGTCTACTGTCAAAAACTGAATCAATTGAACACTGCACTAAAAGAAAAGAGACCTTGTTTGGTTGATCGGAAAGGAATCGTGTTTGACAACGCACATCCTTATACCACTCGGATCATTTCTGCAAAAATTGAGGAGCTTGGGTGGGAAAAACTTCACATCCTCTATATTCTCCAGACCTTGCGCCTTCAGATTATCATCTCTTCAGGAGTCTGCAAAACTATCTTGACAAGAAACAGTATATTTCTTTAGATGACCTGCACACCAGTTTTTGTACGTTTTTTGCCTCAAAACTGCCTGAATTTTATAAACATGGCATTGAAAAGCTTGTAGGATGTTGGCAGAGTCATTGATTTCAATGGAAAATATATACTAGATTAAAAAGTTTGTCAAGTTTTTTTTTTGTCCTTCAAATTCCAATCTAAAAAATGACATTACTTATGGGATGACCTGATATATTATCAAAAATATGTTAGCAACAAAATCAGTCATTCTGTTGACATGGTTCTAAACCATATGGATGGGTATGTTACAGTGAAGAGAATGTCGGAATTATTCTACTCGTTTGTTATTCATGCAGTTATTTTTATAGGTGGTCATAATTTTTAATAGGTGTCAAGGCTGAGCTAAATATTGAAACCATGGGTCATAATTAATCCTGTTGATCATTTTCATTCCCAGAGGTATCGAGCAAATAAAGATTTTTTGTAGAAAATGTGTGGTTTCTGTATAAATAATAATGTCTATTTTTTGCAGGTTTTCTCTGGTGGTTGCTGGTAGAAAGTAGAATACAAAAGTAGAAAAGAATCTTTGGTGGTGGCAAGACATTGAAATGTGTCCCAAAAATTGTCTTGGATACACTTCAGCACCTTCAACATCACAACAGTTAGCTCAGACAAACTGGAAGCACAGTGTGTCATTTGCCAGAAAGAGACACTAGAGTCTCTAACAAGTCCGGTCCTGTCAAAAAGGAAAGGCATTGGCATTGGCATAGGCTATAAAAACTGCAGTTGAACAGAGTAGATGAAGATGGTGTGAAAATAACTCCAGCTGCTAATCAGGCCAAATGGCATCAGAAATGTAGACCAGTAAAATAACACAATACTGCAAATGGCATAGAAACAAATGAGACAAATATCAGTTACTGAAGATAAGGATGTCAGTTGTATGCAAGTGCACTAGATCATGGTCATCAAGCACTGGAGAAACTACTAATGAAGCTTGTTGCATTTTTTTGTGGACAATCAGCTGCCACTGAACACTTTCCTGAAGCAGCAACATTCCAGCTTGAGCCTGGCTCAGTTTGGGTGACATGGTTGTTCTGAAAGCCAAGTATCACAGCAAGTGCTTGGTGGAATTATACAATCTCGCAAGAACAGTCAAGGCAGATGCACATCAAGTCAGACAGGGAGTGCATTATATCGGAATTGTCTTTGCAGACCTTATGTACATTGAAAAGAGACATCAGGAATAAGTTTACTGCACCAGTATTTAAGTTGTCTGATCTTGTTCACCTCCATATGTTAAGGACTGAAAATTTTGGAGTTGAGCTTGATAGGAAAGTGCACAGCATGCATTTGAAGCAAAGGTTAGTGAATTAGTTTCCAGATTTGCGGTCTCACAAGAAGGGTAGAGATCAATGTTCCCTCTAAGGTATGTGTGTGTGTGCATGCACGCACAGCAAAATAAAATGCACACAGGCTCAAGCGTATCATGAGTCACGACAGTAAATGAAGTAATTTCAAAAATATACCATCACACAAGGTCTGACCATTTGCATCAACATACTCTATAGGGGTCATTCAGTTCAATGGAATTTTGGGTAAAAAAAAACGAGACCATCACTGACTTTTTTGAAAATTGACACACTTATAGATCTCGGTGAGAAAAACAGAATGGCACTTGTTTCAACACACTAGGTCATATGGTTCCGGAGATATGGTGATTTAAATTTTGTAAATAAAGGTCAATTTCCAAGGTCATACCATATTTCAACATGAAATATCTCAGCTCCTATTGCACTTACAGAGACCATCTAAACACTATTTTAAAGCTTTTAAGCAGATCTACAACTTTGTTTCTATTCATATTTTACCTTAGTGGTAAAAAAAAAGTTGATCTTATTTTTGACTTTTGACCTTGTGTAGGTCATTTGATGTCAACCAATTTTTTTCTCCTTTCACCCAATTTTGGGTACACATGTCTACTTTAACCTAGAACAAGATTTTTAGTGTTGATTAAGTTAGTATAGACACTACAGCCATTTCAGTGGACCATACCTACCTCCATTTTGACCAAGTACCTTTTTCCACCAAACTTTGGAGTGCCGTTTCTTTGGAACTGCTTGAGCTAGAGTGTTGAGAAAAGTACCATTAGATTTGTCTCACTGAGATCTATAATGTCTGCTATTTTAAAGACAATTTGCCTTTTAATATGTATATTAAAATAACCTATTCTTTATTTTTACCAATTTTGACCAATTCTGGTGCTTAGTGCGAATGCAGACAGAATGTGGCCTACTGGCCCCTGGCAACACACATTCTTTTGGCCAAAAGCTCTGCAAATTTTGAAAATCCTATTTTAATTGTTGGATGGTTTGTTTTAAAAAGCTCAAATGCTTCTTTTAGGTTGCATAAGATTAGCGATTTTTGTTTTCTTTCCCGCCTACCATCAGCTCCTTTTGTAGAAACCATCTTTCAATCCTGGCATTTGTCTACTCACATCTGGCAAATGATAGAAGTCAATTACTTTGGTAGCAGTTTCACTATTCAGGCGTTTCCCCAAACGTGGATTAGGAGTTGAAAGCACTCCCTTCTCCCTCACCAAACTCTTTGCTTGCCTAGCCATGTAATCTGAGCACTTAAATTCTTCTCTGATCTTTACTTGTGTCCATCTTTTTGGTAGGATAGTAAGAATTGTCAGTTTTTCACTTCGACTTGTCACTTGATTAAATTTCTCTCTTAGTTGTTGAAGAATCTCCAGTTCTGTATCATCTGAGTCACTGCATGAAATTGGTTGTTTAGTTGCAAGTTCAAGCTTTCTTTTCACAACTCCTACTTTCCTCAACTTTCTCTTTGCGTAACCAGCGCTGTCAGAGAGTTTACATGGCTTTATTGGGGTCTCTTCAAGTGTGGCCAATGAAGCATTGAATTTACTAAGCTCATACTGCATTTCAACTACATCTCCAACAGTTTCTAGCTCAGATGGGGCACTTGATGAGGTGGATGGTGATTTTTCAAGTGGTTCACATTCAGGCATTGGGGATAGATGGTTTGCTAGTATATTTCGACAGGTTGCACATGCTTTATGATTATTTGTTAGTTTCAATTCAGGATTTTGATCAATCAAATTTTTAGTCAATGCACAAATGCCTTTTTTCACTTTTCCTTTGTGTTTTTTAAATGCGTCACAACAGAACCTGCCCATATTCAAACTGCTGAAATCCATGTTTATCTAAAAAGAAAAAAATACATGTAGCTTAAAAGCCAGGGTTGGGTTGAATTACACAAAATGGAAACAATTACAATTTTTTTTATTTTTCTTCAAATTAATTGCAGTTAGTATTGTACTTCACAATTTCATGATCAATTGCAACTACAATTAATTTTGTCTGAATCAATTACAATTACACAAATATAACTATCTATTCTATATATCTAAGTATAACTAAAACTATCAAAGGTTTATTTTCATTGGATGTATGACTGCCAGATCTAGGGGTATAATTTTTAACAATTTACATTAATTGATCAATTACATCAGTTATAACTCAAAAATCAATTACAATTACCTTTATTTTTATTTTATTTTGAATCAATTACAATTAATTAATGGAAATTAGGATAAATTAATTAAAAATACAATGATAATTGTTCATTGTATCCAACCCTGTTAAAAGCTATTTTTACTTAGATGGCACAAATAAAATTTGGGACCTACTGATCTTGTTTCAGAGGTCTACAACAAGAAAGAATGTGCAGTTTGATTTATAGATTGGAATAAATACAGATGCCAAAAAAATCCTTGCTCCAAGGTTTAAATAAGCTTATTTTCACATGGGTACATACTGTTGTACACAATGAATAAATACACAAGTTAAGTAATTCTATTAAAACTCATCTAACTCTTAAAACTGAACTTATTCTATAGGGTAGTACCTATAGCCTAGTATAAGGTACTTATATACGTACATAGCTTTACCTTTAAACAGGATAGCAGGTTCGAAGTTCTTCACACTTTTGAATGTCCATATAAATTAATTAATTATGTAATTTAAATTACCTATATTATATAATTCTCTGAAATATACAAAAAAAAATTTAAATTTTATAATGGGGCCGGATACTCATTCGACCAAATAACTGGGTTAGGTTAGGTTAGATAATTACCGATTTCTTTTTTAAATTAGCACACATTATATATCTCAGTAAGAAAAATCTAATGGTATTTTTCTCAACACTAGCTCAAACAGTTCCAAAGATACGGTGCTCCAAAGTTTGGTGGAAAAAGGTACTTGGTCAAAATGGAGGTGGGTATGGTCCACTGAAATGGCTGTAGCGTCTATACTAACTTAATCAACACTAAAAATCTTGTTTTAGGTTAAGGTAGACATTAGGGTGTTTCATACCTATAGGGTAAAATAAAAATGAGCTTGGAGTTTTAATCCACACGTTTCTCCGTATTCTAAAGAACAAGAAAACACGTTTGTGCAAGTTTGAACCAGATCGCGCTGCATTTAGAGGTCCCCAACTTTGACGACTTTTTGTCAGTTCATTTCTCGCCTGCCTGCAGTGAAGACGGTTTTCTTCGTCACTTGAGCGGTTCGTGTTGTATAGCCTATTGGACAACTATGGAGGTAATTATATATGCTACTAATTATCTCATTTTACTGTGGTATTGAAATTTATTATTATTTAATTTCTGTCATTTTACTGTGGTAGTGATATTTATTATTAATATTACATGAAATTAATTAGTCTGTTGCATATTGGACAACTAAGCTGGTAATTATTTATGATACTAATTAATGTAATTTTACTGCGGTATTGAAATTTATTTAATTAATGAATTGTCAAAGAGAACGTAGTGTACACGTATCAGTTTTATAAATAAAGAAAAGCAGTAACTGGGACTCGAACCAGTGTCATAGCCGTTTGGCGGCATCGCTCAAGTCGGCGTACACAGCACGCTATCCACTCCCTAGATGGTGTAGTGGATAGCGTGCTGTGTACGCCGACTTGAGCGATGCCGCCAAACGGCTATGACACTGGTTCGAGTCGCAGTTACTGCTTTTCTTTATTTAATTAATGAAATTAATTACGATGTGAAATTATTTCTGTGGAATTATTTAGTTTGTTTTCTTTTCCAGGTGTCTACCAGAGCGAAAACAGAAGTGTTTCTTATTGGCCAGACGGATGCGAACATCACATCAAGTGGCCTTCCAACTCAGTTGCAAGTACTCAAAAAGTACTTTTACCACCAAAAGGAGCAAAAATTTGGACGTACTAAATGCCTGAACCTGTGCCTGGATGCCTGTCTCATATTTTGGGAGAGAGCGAGAATCCCCATGATGCGTCGAGATTCGGCCTTGAGGAAGATGGAATCCCTTCTCAAGGAATACGACCGGCTTGTGAAGCACAAGTCACATAAAGCAGAGTCCTTCCGAGTGAAGGAGGCGATGTTCAAGGAGGCAATAGCGAAGGAGATCATGGACATTGCTCATTCACAGGCTAAGGAAATGATGAAGAATCAGGAGGACATCCACTTTCTCGACATGCAGCGTGAAGATCCAAATTCCTGCAGCATGGGCCCTGTTGACATGAAGCTTCACTATTAAGGAGATTAGGAAAGGAAGAGGCTGGACAAGATTAAGGAACAACAGGAGAAGGCCAGGAAGGAACAAGGAGCTGCAGAAGATACGGGGGCTTTAGTGATTTCAACTTCGTCAGAGACTGACTCAGATGTCGTTGACCCAACCGTGGAAGTTTTTCCATCCTCCTCCAAGGGAAATACCAAGAAGGACGCAGGAATCTGATCTCACAGGATGTGACGACTACCTACGATCGGCTGAATATTTCGTACCGCGATTCACCCAAAATTGGGTGAAAGGAGAAAAAAATCGGTCGTCATCAAATGACCTACACAAGGTCAAGGGTCAAAAATAAGATCAAATTTTTTTTTTACCACTAAGGTAAAATATGAATAGAAACAAAGTTGTAGACCTGCTTAAAAGCTTTAAAATAGTGTTTAACTGGTCTCTGTAAGTGCAATAGGAGCCGAGATATTTCGTGTTGAAATATGGTATGACCTTGGAAATTGACCCTTTTTTTTTTTTATAAAATTCGAAGGGCCATATCTCCGGAACCATATGACCTGAGTGTTGAAACAAGCATCATTTTGTTTTTCTTACAGAGATCTATAAGTGTGCCAATTTTCAAAAATATCGGTGATGGTCACGTTTTTTTCGCCGTTGAACTGACATGAATGACCCATAGTCGCTCTTTTAAGTATTAACCCCTTCCGCCCGACTTCGCCGATGTCCGCGCAATTACGCAATACAGATTTTTTTTACTCTGTGTATTTGCGTTTTTTTTCTTTTATGCATTAATGCATTTAATATAAACCTCTCTTATTTTTGCATAAAAACGAATAGTAATTATCTCATAATTCATAAAAAATAAAATTATTTTTGTTTTGAGAAATAACTAAAATAGTCATTTTCAATTAATGTTATTTTTATTTTATTCATATTTTTAGAATGGATAAAATGTTTTCTTTTTTAAGAAAATATAATATTGTAAACAGTTTTTTAATATCCATTTAATAGTACTGTAATGATCAAGCTATCACCTTACGGAAATAATATTTATTAAGTATTTAATATTTATATATATATTTCATTTTGAAGATAATAGCGCTCAGAAAAGTTTGCACAATTTTTCACCATGAATCTAAATATATTATGCACAACGAAAATTTCTTGCGCACACGGACTAAATTATTATTATTTTTTTTTATTTTTTTTTTTTTTGGGGGGTTGTTAACCTTCGCAACACTAAGGTCATATGACGGAGGGGACCTACAGCTTTACGTGGGATCCGAACCACGGGTCTCTACATAATCTGGGCGCGGAGGACGGTCTCCCATCCAACTACTACCTAGACCCAATGTCGCTTAACTTCGCTGATCTCCGAGAAGCGGTGTTAGACATCGGCCACGACGTAGCCCATTAAAAAAAATTAGAGGGAACATTGGACTAGAGATGTTCTGTTAATATTTGATGGAGATATTGGTGCTGCTTTAGCCAAAGTGTATGAACAGGACAGTGATAGTGATGTGGTTCTTGCAAGAGCTGCACAGATTGTATGACAACACGTGTATCAAGATAGGAAACAGTTTGATGGGTCTTTTAAAGAAAGCTACCAAGAGACATCAGTGCCCACTTTGTTGCTTGGCTAGTTAACATGGTGCTAGAAGGCCCAAGCATCAAAGATCAAAGCCATGAATCTGCAGCACCAACCGCACTTGCCATTGCCCAGCTACTGAAATTCAACAGTGTCAAACACAATCGTGCATATGGGGATACACCATCATCTGCCAGACACAAAAGTGCCCAGGAAATGCCTGGACAACGCTCCCTGAAGCTTCTCAGAGTCGCTATGAGCAGCTCTCTCGTGGCTGCAAGTGCAAAAAGGCTAACCTTCAATGCACAGCTCTGTACTCTTGTGAAGGAGAATGCTCCAGCCATTAAGTTTGATGATCTTAAACATTTTTGTTCATCTATGTTAACTATATTGAAATATTCATAACACTTTTTGAACCATGTCATTTCTACTTGTATCTGATATGAGCCTCTGCGTATATATATGTCAGGCAAGAATAGACATATTATTTCATATAGTTTTGCGTATACACGCATGTGCAATGTCAGCAATAATTGAGAATGAATATTGGTTTGAGTGTGCATATTTTTCTACTAATGATGCGAGTTTAGCGCTTTTATTACAAAATGTACGATAGGTTTGCAATGCTGGCGCACTAAGTCTACATATGATTCAAAGGGGTTTTACATCAAGCGATCAGCTATGCAGTTTGTGTCGAGGGTCAGCTCGTAACACGTTCAACATTTTTAGACAAGAACCGTTTACTTCGGTACCCACTTTGTTTTGAAGCTTTCATTTTGATAAGGATGACGAAGTTCCTCGGAGGTACTGAATGTATAAAAGAAAATTGAATACTGAGAGTTAGTAATTTTCTAGCTTCGCAATGTCATTCAAATCATTCGTGTTTATAATCTTATTTCTTAAATGTTGGATTACCTTTCAAAAGGTCAATGTTCCATTCGAACCCCTGAAAAGTAGGCATAAAGACTAAATGACAGTCAACGAAGACACCAGACGAGAACTACGTATTCATGGTCAGTGATTTTAAAAAGTTTTCATGACTTTCAAAAGTGGTTAAAACAACCGGTGACGAGAGTAAACCTAACCTTCAAGTATGTTCGAGTAGTTTTAGCAGTCAACGAAGGCACCAGTTCAGGGGCGTGTCTAGGATTTTTCGAAGTGGTTGGGTGAAGGATGTGTCGGCAATCCTGAACACAAATTGAGTCAATATGCTATTTACACTATTACAGTTGTTGTTATGATTAAAAAAACCATGAAAAGATCTTGCTATTATATCGCAATGTGTGGGTTAAGGTTCATACCGTAACTCATTTGTATAAATCTGTATATTTACATAAAATGTTGCATACAATACCGATATATTACGATCAAACGATTATAATGAACGTAAAACAGCCCATGCTACAGTAAATAAAAAAAATAGGGCTAGAAAAAAAATGGATATCGCGTACTAAACTGAAAAATCAATTCATAATATTGAAGAAGAAAAAATTCATAGCTCAGAAAATGGCCATACATGCAACAAATCTGCTAACCAAAATATTTACACAAATTCAGACTGGTAAAACTTATTCTTTAGCAGGGAGGGGTTTCGACCCCCGCGTCTCCCTGGACACGCGCCTGCAGTTAGCCTAGTTAATTTGTCAACTTGCCAGTTTTTCATTTTGTGTGTAATTAGTATGAGAGAGAGCCTGATTCGACTGCGAAAGATCCTGAGCTTGATTCGGAATATCCAATTCAGAAAAATCCTGGTTCTTAAGGTCCGATGTTTTCAGATTCCTTCCATCCCTAGCTCACGCTTACCACTGCTGAGAGATGCTCTATGTCGATTCTGATCGTTTTTGTTGCTGACGATGAACTTATTCCGAGCCCGAAAAGTTTCTGGAAAGTTTGTTCCGACGCTTATCACTTTTTAATAGAGTTGCTGGTGTCGAAGCATAAATTGTCACAGATATGCTTCCTATGTTCGTAAATGTGTCAAAAGGAATGAGATTCTTTTTCAGTTTACAGACATCGCCCGGTTAAAGCCTCGTGAATCCCGAATTTCTCGCCGGTACCGATCGCATTTATTGAACTATCGTCTAATAGATTTGACCTCGTACTATTGTAAGCTCATGGAAAAAAGGGGCGGGATAAACGCCCGACTAGTCTTACTTGGCACGAAGATGATTTATGTTGTCCCAGTATCGCTTCCGGTAGCTGCTCTCGACGAGATGACGACGACGTATTCTGATTCGATTGTAGTAGTCAATTTTCAAAACTTTTTGCTTAAAACCGCATTTTATTTGCATAGACAGTTTGTATAATATTATTACTGATCTGCAAGTGGACGGAAGACAACAATATGAAGTTTAACAAAGAAATTTCAGCTGTTACGGTACGGAAAGAAAGAGGACCCAAAGTCCATGGAAGTATGGATACCCAAAATGGACAAGAAATTAGAAATTCTAAAGCAAAAGACTTAGGGGTTGTAATGACAGATGATCCGAAATTTGAAACACAAAATAAGATAGCAGTAAACAGAGCAAAGAGAGTAACGGCAGATACTGAGAACTTTTAAACGAAGGGATAGGAATATAATGATTCCTCTACTGAAAACTGATCATGCCCAAATTGGAATACTGCTCGGTCTTAACGCCCATATAAAAAAGAAGACATTAGACAACTAGAAGGGATTCAGAGAAGGTTCACAGCCAAGATCAAGGGGTGCAAAGAACTAAACTACTAGGAAAGGTTACGCGAATTAAACCTTATATTCACTGGAAAGGAGAAGAGAGATATACACCATTATTTACGCTTGGAAAATAATGGCGAAACTAGTCCCTAATCTTACTCTGAACCCTGTAACTCTCCAAACAACAGTGGGAAGTAGAAAAAGGAAGACTGTCGTGTTCCCAAATTAAAGGCTAGAAGGGAACATCCTTAACCCTGAAAGAAAATGTTTTGTTGTGAGAGGACCAAAACTGTTTAATCAGCTGACCAAAGAACTAAGGAACACGAGTGGGATTACAGTGGACATCTTCGAAAGAAGACTAGACGCCTGGCTCAGAACACCCCGATGAGCCGGGCGTACCTGGCTATGTGAGGTGGAGAGTACAAGAAACCAACTCACTACTTCACCAGGCGAACTCGAGAGGAGGGGCGACAAGCTTGACCTTCGTGAAATGAGGAATCGTCGCGCGGAACAGTTGAAAGGAAAGGTTTGGAGTTGTTTAACCTCCTTCGTAATGTGAAGGAAGGAACCTAAAGCTTTCGTGGGATATGAATCATAGAAGGGTCACTACATCATCTGAACGCGGAGGAAGGTCGCCTATTCAACTACTGAACATAGTCTAATATAATTTTAGTCTTATAAAAGTTCATTTCATTCATAAATGTTCGTACAAAAATTGATTCGCAGCGCCCCCCCCCATCCCTCCCAATATGAGCAGTACAAATTATAAATCCCATTTCAACAGTTAATTATGAGGTTTAGGCGAATGGACGCACGTTTAGAAAGGCTGGTAATTCGGGTTAGGGCCAGGACTTGCTTCATATTGTACTGCTTACGGATGTAACAACTTGCGGACTAAACAAGAACGATTCATTACTTGAGAGAAAAAGTTACGTAGATCGAGTATGGTAATTGTAAATAGTAAGTGTAAGTTGTAGATTATCATATATTCATTTTAGTATTAGCTCCTGAATGAGGTGAGGAGACTCGGTAAATATATTAGACTATGCTACTGAACAGACCCAGCGTCGCCTGACCAGTGCTGTGCTCGTTATTTTATAAATTTAATGCCGTTACCGTTACTACAGTCTACATGTAACGCCGTTATCGTTAGTTACCTTTTTTAAAAGGTAACGAGTAACGGCACTGTTACTTTTAATGAAATGTAAATATATTATATACATAGTTATATTATTATTTATATATTCATAAAATATTATAGTATATAAACATTCGCTTGTGCGAGTATGTGTTACTTTGTATCCACTGGTTAATGCATAGGCTATGAAGTCTGCATGCCTTCATTGCGTTGTTATGACTTATAAGGCACAATATTTTCAAAAAAAGTGAAACAAAATTACTGCAAGACTTACTACTAGGAATTGCAACATAACAGGATGTAGCATACTATTGATACTAATTTACTAATGCTAGAATATAGCAGGAAAGTTTAGTTTTGCAAAATGATATGAAATACTAAAGAAATGAATTAAATGAGTTATTGTACATGGCAGTGATAATTTAAATTTATTAGCTAAATATACAAACTTAACTATTATTCAAAAGATCTTTATTGCCTTTAAGAAAACAAGCTTCTCAAAAGTTGCATCTAAGAGCGAGCCTCGTTTCGGACGCAGTATATCCTTCCTTACTGAAAAAACTTGCTCAACAGCGGCACTAGATGGTATAGGAGTGTTAAGTTTAATAAACATTTTTTTAAAGTTAGTGGATGGGAAGGATGCAGAGCTAACGTGCCGTGAAGGCCCAGATGAGAGGAATGACGAAACCTCTGTTGAACTTCGGTCCCTCCCTGCTCCAGGGTTCTTCGCCTTTTTACTTTGACAGTGCTGTCAGTGTACTGTAGGGGGAGAGGGTGGATGGGGGTAGGCTGCCAGCATGCCAACGGCCAACATGCACACCTCGCTCATAGTAAAGAAACAAATTTTTAACGGTTAATGAATAATGAGTGAGGATCGAAAGAAACTAATTGCGAGCTACGATAAAAAAAGTAACGAGTAATGAGTAACGAATATATTTCCCTAAACAAGTAACGTCGTTACTGAAAGGGTTACTTGATTTGAAATGTAACGCCTTTACCGTTACTAAAAAAGTACCGCAACGGCCGTTACTTGTAACGCGTTACTGCCCAGCTCTGCGCCTGACCTAACTGATTGAACCAGAAGCGGTGTTGCGATATGGTCACAAAGTTCGAGAAGCTCGGGTGTATTTGGAACCTCGCGTTAATATAGTTATGATCTTTCTCTTACGTCGTTAAATGATTAACATCATTAACTCTTCTCAAAGAATTAACACAAGCTCTGAGTAAATGCAATATAATTAACAACAACGGCAAAATCTTCGTTTCTTAGGTTTGTCTCGCTTTCATATTTATTTAAAATACTCCTATTTCAATCCGAAAACTATAACACTTCGGAAAGTTAATTTAAATTAATTACAGGGTGTGCAAAAATGTAAAAAATAATTCGCACACTAAAGCACGGGAGAGAGGAAGGAAGGTCGGGCAATTTTAAGAAACACGTATCTGACACCTGAAACTACTTTAAAGTGCTCCGAAGAGTCGGTTGTTTAGTCATAAAAATTAGAAAGTTTAGAAGAGGAAGAGCCATTGTTATCCCAAAGCGATATGATAACTAAGCTGATTAATGCAGCATTGCTTGTATATATTAAATTAAGGTGTGTGTGTGTGTATATTCATTTCATAATTGTTAGTGAAAAATTGTCATTTCTTTTAAAGCCAACTTTTTGGGCTCTTGTGGCATCATTTTCGGACAACGACAGTGTCTCTTGTACTCCTTTTGTTGAATGTGGCACTGTGGTCTCATTTTAAGTTAAAGTAGCCCTTCAGAACTTGGCCGTTCAAGGCTCAGCTGGGATTCTGAACCCAATCAAAGATAAAAAGATAAAAAAAAAACAATCTAGGTGAAATGAACCATCTTTGGCATTAAAATTATCGATATTTCTAGTAAATAAGATTCTATTCGTTTTTTGTCAATGTCAGTATTCAAAAGTACTAGAATTATTAACGTCAATGCGATGACTATCTACAAGACGATGTTTGAATACTGTCAGTAATAAATCTGCATTACACAAAGGGTCATTATGCAGAAAATGACATGGCCTGAAGTTGAATTCAAAAATACAATTTTCTAGTGTATTTTGGTGTGCTCTGTTCAAATATAACCTTCATTTCTTGTGCAAATGAACAGAAATACGTGTTTGGGCTATGCAATGACAACTGTATTTCTGTTCATTTGCACAAGAAATGAAGGTCATATTCGAACAAAACACACCAAAATACACTTGAAAAATGTATTTTTGATTACATTTTATACAATAATTTCAATAAAGCATAACCTAACATGTTCAAAACACCTCAAAATTAACCAGAAAAGTTTGCTCTCGTTATTTTCGTTTAAATTAACGAAAATATCACGACTTAACCTAACCAATCATCAAGGGCGTACAGTTGACCTAACCGGGCATTCCATTAACCTAACCCAGTGGTTCTCAACCTTTTTTTTAACCATCGCCCCCTTGAAAATCTTTTTGCCCACTCTATTTTCAAATCGCCCCCCTACACACAAAAAAAAGTGAAATAAAAAAACTTTCAAACTTACTATTTTATTTAATGAGATCCTTGAGATTGGTGTTTTTCTACTAAATATGCAATGTTCGGTTCAATGTCGCTGAGCTTAATTCTTATGTCACCTCTTCTGCATACATCCAATCTGTTTCTTATCTTTGTTAGTAATTTATTCACTGAACTAAACCTAGTTTCAACCATATATGATGTTGGAAAACACAATTATTTTGGCCATTTCGGTCCATAACCTTGGATATAGTGTTTTACAGTCTTTTAATGACCAGAATTCAGTCTTTCCTACTTTATCATACATGTATGTTGAGTTATCATTGCATCGTAATTCAATTAATTATTCTTGAATTTCTTCTTCAGCTGAACTAACATCACAATTAAATGGGTCTAACATCCATGGTTTTACTTCAAAGGAAAATAAATCAGAGAATCTTTTGTTCATGTCACTTTTTAACGAACATAAGTGTCCAGAATACGTTTCAAGATCCATTTTGGTAAATGAAGAACAAATTTCTGCCAGCTCAGGCATGCTGTGAAACATTTTTTTAAGTAAATTATCTTGAAAAATTTCCAATTTTTCAGTAAATGCTTTCAGTACTGTTTTACAATCAATCAATGTAATAAATTTTCCTTGAAGTTGAAGTGATACC
Source organism: Bathynomus jamesi (assembly GCA_023014485.1). NCBI lineage: Eukaryota > Metazoa > Arthropoda > Malacostraca > Isopoda > Cirolanidae > Bathynomus > Bathynomus jamesi. The sequence goes on along the minus strand of JAJOZX010003406.1, from coordinate 461,119 downwards.
TCATTAAGCTTTCGAAATATCCAAGCCATATAACACTGGCCAACAAAATGAAACTTTTTTCCTCATCACAAACATGATCACACTTTTCTTAATGCATTTTTCGCGCTGATTCCGAATCTGGTTTTTTTTTTGTTTCTAGCACGTAGAGTTATATAGATACACTGGTTTTGATATTTTTAAGTTTTTGATATTGCTATAAGAAAATTTATGGATGTATAGATCACACTTAGGAATGCTAAACAACAAATACATCATATACTTTATTCAATGTACTTATAAATAAAGAATATATACATTATTTTATTAAAAGCGCTGTGAGTGATTTCCTTTTGTAAATTTGGCCTGGATTGTCACGATACAGCATCCATGATCCAACAATGGTCCGCCATCATGCTTTCATTCCAATATCCTTGGTAGCGCTTCTCCATCATCTGAATATCTTGATGGAAGCGCTCTCCTTGCTCGTCACTCACTGCACCAAGGTTTTCAGGAAAGAAATCTAAGTGGGAATGCAGGAAGTGAATATTTAACGACATTCGACACTCCATTTCTTTGAAGGCATCAAGGAGGTTCTTGACTCCATTCTTATACGCAGGTGACTTGTTGCTTCCAAGAAAGTTTTCACATATCCATTTGTGAATCCTGACTGCATACCCATGAGCATTCTTATAACTTTTAGATCTCCACAAACATTCCATTGATGACTGTCGTATTTGATTGCCTTAAGTAGTATATCCATATTGTCATATGTCTCTTTTAGATGGACGGAATGGGCAATGGGGATGGATGGCATTATATTACCATTATGCGAAAGAACTGCTTTCAGGCTTCTCTGCGACGAATCAATAAAGAGGCGCCACTCAGATGCCACATACGTCTGAGATATGGCTGTAAATAGTCCATTGATGTCATGGCAATAACAGAGAGGACCGTCTACTGAAAAGAATGCTGTTAATTCAAAATTCCGCTTTCGGTAGTAACTAATACGAACATTGTTCTCAAGTAAATTGTTCTCCTTTAGTCTTGAGGCGAGAAGCTCTGATTTCTCTTTAGACAGCGATAAGTCTCTAACAAGATCATTCAACTGTCCTTGGGTTAACTTTTTAGGCTCTAAATGTTTACCTTCAAAAGTGTACTCTGGTTCTGTAGATGGTCCGGAAACGCCAGTTGCACCTTCATCACTTTCCATGTCATCTATGATAGAATTTAGCCTATCACTTGGGGGAATTGGAATGGGCAATGTTTCATCATGTTTTACTGGTCTACGTGCTGAATCCAAGTTTGGATATACAATCTGGTGTTTGTTCTTGGCAGAAAACCCCATTAAGTTCACACTACAAAAATAACAGTCTTCATGATGATATCTCGGCTCCCTCCATATCATGGGTATGGCAAATGGCAATGAAGCTTTCTTTTTGTTAAGCCAATCACGTAATCCATTTGAACAGCCAGAACAGATTTGATGTGGCGCCCATGGTTTATCTTGGTCACCTAGATGGCAACCAAAGTATAGCTTGTATATTTTCTTAATGTCGGTTGTAATACTTCGTCGCTGTGTTTTAGTTGTGAACTGGCCGCATACGAAACAGAACTTGTCGGGGTCATTCTTACATTGTCGAGGCATGTTGACTGACCTGAGCAAACTATAAATAAAAAAAAAAATGTACACCAACTTGACACAACAAGTTCTTGGACTGGACTGATCTTTTGACACACAAAGCACGGCGTTGTTGCCTGAATCACAATGCTGCTAGACGTAAAAGCTCACACCTGAAATACATAAGATGTATAATTAAGATAATTGAAATAAATAAGATGAATAAGCTAAAAAAACAATAAAATAAACACAATCAAATGTTGAAATATTAGTATTTTGCCTATTTAAAATGGTTAAATCTGTGTAGTTATATATATGCCTTCATCTTGAAAACTATACGTGCTAGAAAAAATTTGAATGCAGTTTTGGAATCAGCGTGAAAAATGCTATCCAGCCAACACAAATTTCCCTCTGATGAAAAGGCTTTGTTGACCAGTGTAATATATGTTATTTTTATGTTTTCTTATTTCTTTAGCAATATCTCCGTCCCCTTCACTTTCTAGAAAGTTAACTATGGTATCAAAAAGGTTTATAAATTTTGCTAAGCAATTTCCTTTGGAGAGCCATCTGACTTCCGTATGTAAAAGAAGTCTTACATACTGTTCAACATGATCAGAACAAAACTTCCTGAATAGGCGATCATATTTGCTATGTGATTTTATTTTATTGATAGTTTTAATAACTATACCAAGTGAATAATGTAGAATTGGACTCATATTTTTTGCTACAAGATTATGTCTGAACAATGCAATGTATTGCAATGATTCCAGGACATATTTTTTTTCAAATGTGCTACGAGGCCTTTATGCCTTCCGACCATTGAGGTAGCACCATCAGTTGCAATCGATATCAAATTTTCTAATGGAACTTTATTTTCATCAAACCAGGATCTTAAAGCAATAAAAATAGATTCCCCAGTAGTGTCAGTTTCTAGGTATTTCACAAATAATATATCTTCTTTCAATTTACAATCATCATTAAAATAACGTACATACGCCATGAGAAGGGCCTTGTTATCAACAACTGTGGACTCGTTAACCTGAATTGAGAAATTAGTTTTTTTCAATCTTTCAACTAGTTGTTCTTCAATATTCACTGACATTTCATCAATTCGTCTTCGAATTGAATCGTTGCTTAATGGTAAACTTTTTAAGATACCTGAAGGATCTTCATGCATCACATTTGAAATAACAGTTTCTAATATAGGCTTTATGACTTTCTCAGTAATTGTATGAGGACAGCCATTTTTTGCAACAATTTTTGCAATCTCATATGGCGCAACATTGGCTTCATCTAATTTGGTATCTTTTTTCACAAAATGTGTAAGTAAGTTAGGTTGCTGCTCAAAATTGGTTTTCATTTTTTTGAAATAGTCAACGGTTTTATTAGCTTTATCTGGATGCTTCCTTTTGAAATGGTCAAGAAGTCTTGAAGGTTTTAAAGCTTCACTCGAAAGAGTACTATTACACAAAAGACACATAGGCTTTTTTGGATCGAGAGGGCTTTCAATAAAACCGTAAGATAGGTATTCACCAAGGTATTGGCGACACTTTTTCTTTGCTCCACTTGACATTACTAAGGGGTCTTGTGCATTATGCAATTACAATAAAAAATTGACAACGATAAAGTATTTAAAAAATATCTGAAATTTGAAAAAAAGGGTTTAGATGTGTCATTAGCAAGGCTGTGGAGTTAGTACACAAACCTCCAACCTCAACTACTCAATTTTTTGTCCTTCTGACTCAATCTCCAACTCAGACTAGCAAACTAGGTGTAATAGGCCTAATAATTGTACTTTTAATTTTGCTATGATGCTAGTTATACAAGATGTCATTTCATCACAATCATGTGAATCATCAGGCTACTTTTTTAATTAAAAAATTTAAAAGGCACTAGTTTGGCAGCTAAAAAGCACTAAAAGCGCACTAAAAATAATAATCACGTTATCATTTTAGTAGCGCAAGCCTAATTTTAAGTTCAAGTAGCCTCATTCCCGAGAAGTAGGCCAAACTGGCATCCTCCGCCTTAAACCTTGCAACGTTTTCAAAGGAAAATCACATTTATACATGTGTTAGCACTCCTTATTTATGAATTTTTATCAGATAAGAAAGCGAACATTCGAAACTATTTTATTCTTAAGAAGCACTAATTGAGTGATTAAATTGAGTGACTAGAAACGTGACAACGAGGTCATTGTCTCCGTACTCGAAACAAGGGACAAACGCGAAAATTAAGAAGCACTAAAGCACTAAAAGAAAATTCAATGGTAATAGATAATAGCACAAAAAATAACACCCGCCCACGCTTCTAATTAGGTAAGAACTGACGCACCGTATGCGTAACCGTCACTAAGCCGCTATAGAATGCTTTGAATGACGACCCCGCCCCACTGCACTTCTCATTGGTCAATTCCCTTTAACGTCATCGACGGCACAATACATACTCCGAATAGTGTTTCAAAACCATTGATGAGCAATTCGAAAATAATTTAATTTTAATCGTTGCCCCCCCCCCCCCCCCCCCCCCCCCTTCAGTCAAATTTTCGCCCACTTTCGCCCCCCAAGAATTTCATTTTCGCCCCCCCCCCCCCCCTTCAGTCAAATTTTCGCCCACTTTCGCCCCCCAAGAATTTCATTTTCGCCCCCAGGGGGGCGACCCCGTTGAGAAACCCTGAGTCCTAACCAATCATCAAGGGCGTACAGTTGACCTAACCGGGCATTCAATTGACCTAACCGGGCATTCAATTAACCTAACGGGTTAATATTGGTTATTTCACCTAAATATCTTCTGATCTTTTCGTATTAGGCGCTCACTGTCACATTTCGGGCAAGTTAAGGATGAGAGAATAACGCCATAATTGATAAAAACATCCAATGCTTTGTATTCATCTAGGGCACATGACGAATCAAGTTCTCAAAGTCGAAACCACACGAACGGCACGTCATAATTCTATCACAAACACCACCAAACTGAATCCAATTAGGAAAAAAAATAGCCAGAACAGAAAAACAAACTAATTAAGTCGCAGAGTAGCGAAAAAAATAGCCAATATTATACTCGTCGGACCAAAAATGAGTGTATTTATATATATATTATTAGTATCATAATGTTCACCATTAATATGCATTTGCACAAAAAATGAGTGACAAATTTGAATAAAGCGACTAAAACTACCTCATAAAAAGTTATTTTGATTTACAGGTCCAGCCCATGTCATTTAATACATATTGACCACACAAAGAAATTATGTTGATTTAAACGACGTTTAAAATAAGTAGTTTTACCGAATAACAGATCTTTACAAGCTTTATAAGCCATCGAGTTCAAATAATGGCCGTGTGACCGAGTGTTTAGAAAACTTCGGATGGTATAAGGCTCTCTGGAAACAACGTTAACATCCAGAAGAAGACAATTACGGAGGGACTCAAAAGTCAGAAGGAAGTACTAAGAAATCTTTAAAATCTTTGGTTGGACGGTCATTAACATAAAACTCCTTTGCAAGTCTGCTTTTTCAATAAAATTATGAGGATAACCCGATTTAGCAAAAGATCTCGACTCAACATCCAGATATTGAGGACTGGAAATTCTAAGGCTCTAAGAAACATACCGACCAGAATTTCTTTTTCATTGAGGAACCGTGGGAAGAGAGCCAATAAACATAGGATTGTGAATGATCCGCAATAAAGATGTTTTGTTTGTTTGTTTTGTATAAGCCCTACAACTGTAATAATAAACTGAAATTTATCAGAAGTATCAAGTTTTGACTGGTCGAGAATGACAAAGTAACTGTGAAATAGAAAAAAATTTCAAACATTCTTAAACACACTACAAGAAAATTAATGTTAAATATATCCGTTAACTCGAAACTCGTGTAAAAAAATAATTATAACAATCGGTGGATCACTCCAGCCCTCATTGTAAGCATAAACCATAACCATTCTATAAACTATGGAAGAATGATATTATCAATGAAAAAAACATATCAAAATTACTTTAACAGACTAAATTCGTTCATAAAAACCGCAAAAGCGAACCATTATTGTTCTAAAATTACCGAACAAAAATCTAATCCTAAAAGACTGGGATACTTTAAAGGTTTTAGTTAACGTTAAAAAAGAAAAGACAAATCCCTTAATTTCGTTATCATAGGATGGAATTTCCTACTGTAATCCCAAAGATATGGTTAATTTATTAAACAATTTATTTAAAAAAAAATAGGGAGCAATACGGCAGCAGCCATTCCAGAATTAGGCAATCACTACCAACAATACTTGTATATGCCACAAGGCCCACAACCCACACCAAATATATTCTTTGAACCAATTCTGCAAAAACGAAACCTCAGCTACATTGAAAAACTTAAAAAACAAAAGTGCTGCTGTCAGTTCAATTCCAGTAAAACTATATAAACTAATATTAGATGATATAGCAACCCCACTCAAGACTTATGAATAAGTCAATAGTACTGTACAAGGTGTATTCCCTGATTACCTGAAGATAGCCAGCAGGGGCGGATCCAGGAATTTAAGCAGAGGGGGGTCCAGTCTTGGTGGGGCTCGTTACTGATATATCCTCGGCCTAAGGCCGAGGACGCGCGAGAGAAGCGAGCGCCAGGGGGGGTGCCCGAGGGGGGCTGTTCCCCCCTCGGTAGGAAATTTTCATATTTGAAGATAGCTTTAGATGGATTTGAAGTATATTCCCGTTATCAAAATCCTGCTTGTTCACACACCCAGGCCAGGTCTGTAATGTCTCAGGATCGGACATAAACTTTTTTTCTTTATTCTTCTTAAGGAAATTAATTTTGTGGCAATCGGGATACATGTACCTTAAGCCATTTTAAGTCTTCAGGTCTTATTTTTCATATATAGGAGGAAACAAACGCCGCGGATGTTTCTGTATGAACATTCAGACCACTTTGTCAGTCTCAATCGGAGTGTCATAATCGAAAAATCGTTGGTCACCGTGAGCAGGGGGGGTCCGGACCCCCCCCCCCCCCCTGGATCCGCGCCTGAGCCAGAGTTTGTTTAGTATTCAAATCAGGTAACTCTGATTCTCCATCTTACCAACTTTAAGTAAAGTATTTGAAAGAATCGTACACAACAGACTAATTAAATTCTTAGCTAAATACGACGTCCTAACAATATATGCTATCTACAAAAACCTAAACTATAAAAAACACGATCTTAGTTTTCCTTGACCTGTCGAAAGCTTTTGATACGCTCTCACATGATATCTTACTAGATAAATTAAACATATGACATAAGGGGAGACATGCTAAATTGGTTTAAATCATATCTCTCTAATCGTCACCAGTATGTTAAAGTAAATGACATTTCATCAGAATATGGTGTATTGGAAAGTGGGGTTCCACAAGGATCTATCCTTGAACCGTTATTCTTCTTAATGCATGTAAATGATTTTTTATCAATCAACAGCACTGAACTGTATTCAGTATGCAGACGATACAACACACACTTCTACACACCACGATATCAACTCCCTAATGAACGAAATGAAAAGGCAATTAGATCATGTCTATAAATGGATGTGTGGAAATAAGCTTTTAATAAACTTGACAAAATCCTCATATAAGATTGTAACTAAAAAAAACTAATCGCGCGCACGACATTAATAAATAATTGGAAACACTCCTCTTGCAAAAGTAAATGAAGTTAAAGTTCTTGGCATCAAGTTAGATTTCAAAAGCCACACACAACATATTAAATTGAAAATATTTAGATTTCTCTACATAATATTCAAAATGAAAAAAACAATTCCCAAAAATGCCCTCCTCACACTGTATTACTCATTTATTCATCCACACTTACAATACGGAATCACAGCATGGAGTTGTACAAAGAATTATATACAATATCTGCTAGAAGTAATCCATAAAAAATGCTGACGAACTCTCTCAAACAATGATAACGAGCAATCTCATACTTCTCCTATGTTCAGAAATTTAAATATTCTAAAACTAAGTGACTTGTATGAACTTACTGTCGGTATCAGTATGTACAAAGTTGCCAATAATAGAAACTATACTTCGCCCATTCATAGGGCGATTATCCCCCATCAGACCAACCATAATCATAATACAAGACTTCCCATTGATTTCATATATAAACCAAATTATTCAATGCGAATTGCAGGAAATGCTCTCTCCTGCAAGGTGTTCGAAAAGTCCCGTCACTTACAAAATGTACATATTGTCATACCAATTTTATTTTTGTGTGATTAATTGTATTTATATGTGGTAGATGTAATTTAAGAAACAAGTCACTAGCAACAATTACTTTAATTACAGTAAATACAGTTACTAATCAAGAATATCTGTGTGCACACCATCAGTTTCGTAACAAAGGATTATGCGCCTCCATGTGCGGTGAGAGGATCGACGCAGCATTGCTGGAGTGATTGTACCAAATGTATCTGAACAGCGTGTTTCAGTTCCTCTGTTGTGCAGTAACGCACCCGGGATACGTTCTGCTTGACGAAACCCCATAACGCATTGTCACATGAAGACAGATCTGGACTTCGGGGCGGCCACTCAAGAAGGACAGGTAAATGTTGCGAGCCATGGCCAATCCATTTGTCTCTTCCCGACCGTGGTCTGTCCTTGATGGAGCCAGTTTCAAACAGCTTTTTCTCCCAGCGTAATACCGTCCTGTTTGGTGGTGCAGCCTTATTGAATCTTGTGTTGAAATCATTCTGGATATCATGATCGTTTTGCCAGTATGTGACCTTTTATGAGCCCATGTGTAAGTAGACTGGTCTGCCATTGTTCACACAACTCTAATACCTGGAAAAGAAAAAAAAGTCAATGAATCACATATAAATTAAATTACACAAAAATAAAATTGGTATTACAATATGTACATTTTGTAGGGGGTGACAGGACTTTCCGAACACCATGTACAAAGGGGCAGGTATTAACGTCAGACAAGCACCATTATTAATTTCGTTTCGAGATTCACTAAAGAAACACTTTATTAACTCCTATTAATGTATGTGTGTTGTTGTTGGTTAGTCGATCAGCCGACCCTGATCAAGCAAGCCGGCGCCACGCAGGTAACCGATCGCCCTCCGGAGTGGACCAGAGGTTCAGCGCACTAGTGATGTTGTGTTGTGTTCTATGTTGTGCTAGAGCGATACAGTCTGTCATAATGTGTTCAATTGTTTGTGGTGTGTCCTGGCACAGGTGGCAGGTGTCGTTTGTGGAGTTGTCGAGTCTGTGTTTATATGTCTAAGTTGGGGTGATGTCCACATCGGAATCATGCTGAGTTAACTCGATCCGATCTGCTCAGGCTGGTCTCTGACCTGTCAATGGGTAGCGGCTTCGAACCTAGGACCGCATTCGGACAGAGTCGTGTCGGTGCTTTGTGGGTTAGGTGTGTGTATATGTGTTTTCTGTACGGTGTGATGTCTGTGGGGCGTGGTATGGAATGGATTATTTGTGTTACCTTAATGGTGCTAGGTGTTGGTGCATGATTGTACATGTAGTGGCAAGGGTGTTGTGGGTTAGTTGTCGTTGCTGCCATGAATTGTGTTCCCTCATGTCTAAATGTTCCCTAACTTTCAGTATTTTTGTTTCTGTGTGCAGGTGTTCCAGTGGTGTTGTTTGAGTACATCCTGTAATGATACGAAGTGCGTTGTTTTGTATTGTCTGTAAGGTGTTTATGTGTGTGTTTGAGATAATGGGTGCCCAGCATGGGCTAGCATAGTCCATAACTGAGCGAATATATTGTTTGTATATGAGCGATGTTGTTTCCTGCTGGTGTCCAAAGTTTGTGCCTGTTAGTACCCTAAGCGTGTTAAGTCTTGACGTACATTTGTTTTTAATGTCCTGAATGTGGTTTACAAAAGATAATGATGTGTTGGATGTGACCCCAAGTATTTTGGTCCTGTGAGTGTGTGGAATGTTGGTGTTGTTCAGTGTAAGCTGTGGAGTTATCTGGTGTTCTTTTGTGTTGCTTGTTAGCAAGGTGATGGTTGATTTTGTGGGCGCTACTTTGAGTCTATTGTGTGTGAGCCAGTCTTGTATACTGTTTATGTATGTTCGTAGGTTATTTGTAGCGGTGTCGATGTTGTTGTGGGTGGATGTTAGAGTGATGTCATCTGCATATGATAAGGTAAGCTTGTTATCTATGGGTGTTGGAATATCATGCATGTATAAGTTGAACAGTGTTGGTGAGAGAACAGAGCCTTGAGGGACCCCGTTCGGAAAAAGCTTGTTTTTGGATGACTTGATATTAAATGTGACATGTGAGTATCTTCCTGAAAGATAGTTGCTCAGCCACGTTTTGGTGTTATTGTGCATGTTTGTGTTGAGTAGTTTGTTTATGAGAGAGAAGCGTGGGATAGCATCAAATGCTCTACTAATGTCTATTGTTGCCAGAGCTGGGCAGTAACGCGTTACAAGTAACGGCCGTTACGTAACGCGGTACTTTTTTAGTAACGGTAGCGGTAACGGCGTTACATTTCAAATCAAGTAACCCTTTCAGTAACGACGTTACTTTTTTAGGGAAATATATTCGTTAGTCATTACTCGTTACTTTTTTATCGTAGCTCGCAATTAGTTTCTTTCGATCCTCTCTCATTATTCATTAACCGTTAAAAATTTGTTCCTTTACTATGAGCGAGGTGTGCATGTTGGCCGTTGGCATGCTGGCAGCTTACCCCCATCCACCCTCTCCCCCTACACTGACAGCACTGTCAAAGTAAAAAGCGAAGAACCCTGGAGCAGGGAGGGACCGAAGTTCAACAGAGGTTTCGTCATTCCTCTCATCTGGGCCTTCACGGCACGTTAGCTCTGCATCCTTCCCATCCACTAACTTCAAAAATATGTTTATTAAACTTAACACTCCTATACCATCTAGTGCCGCTGTTGAGCGGGTTTTTTTCAGTAGGGAAGGATATACTGCGTCCGAAACGAGGCTCGCTCTTAGATGCAACTTTTGAGAAGCTTGTTTCCATAAAGGCCCCTAAAGATCTTTTGAATAATAGTTCTTAAGTTTGTATATTTAGCTAATAAATTTCAATTATCATTGCCATGCACAATAACTCATTTGATTCATTTCTTTAGTATTTCGTATTATTGTTTTGCAAAACTAAACTTTCCTGGTATATTCTAGCATTAGTAAATTAGTATCAATAGTATGTTCCATCCTCTGTTATGTTGCAATTCCTAGTAATAAATCTTGCAGTAATTTTGTCTCACTTTTTTTGAAAATATTATGCCTTATAAGTCATAACAACGCAATGAAGTCATGCACAGACTTCATAGCCTATGCATTAACCAGTGGATACAAACCAACACATACTCGCACAAGCGAATGTTTATATAATATAATATTTTATGTATATGTAAATTATATCATAATATACCTATGCCTATATATAATATATTTACATTTCATTAAAACTAACGGTAACGAGTAACGGTGCCGTTACTCGTTACTTTTTAAAAATGGTAACTGTAACGATAATGGCGTTACATTTAGACTGTAGTAACGGTAACGGTAACGGCATTACATTTATAAAGTAATGAGCACAGCACTGATTGTTGCTAATAGTGTACGTTGAGCTGGTCGTCTAGAGTTGATGCCATCCATGATGTGCTGCGTGAGGTTAGTGAGTAATGTCGTGGTTGAGTGGTGAGGTCTGAATCCATGTTGAGTAGGCGATAGTGGTATGTGTGGGTTGGTGATTTGTAAGATTAGTCTTTCGGTTAGTTTGGAAGGTGTGCATAGTAAAGTAATAGGTCTATAGGAAGCTGGTTCTGTTGGATTTTTGTTTGGTTTGAGTAGTGTAATAATTTTACCTTGTTTCCATATGTCAGGAATAATACAGTGTTGGTATGAATATGTGCTGATATTTGTGAGAGCTAGTATTCCCTGTGGGCCCAAGTGTTTAAGGTGTATGTTAGATATGTTGTCTGGTCCAGTAGCCTTCGAATTCTTAATGTTTTTGATGATCTTGGTGGTCTGGTCTGTATTGAAGGGTGTAATGGTTGTGTCGAGTCTGTAGGTTTTCTTGTGTCTGGCTGTTTGTGTGTCTGCGTGTTTCTGGCTGTTGTCTCTGTTTAAGTGACTTATCTTTGCGTAGTGATTAACTAGAATATTAGCTTGTTGTGTATATGTTGGGATATTATTTTCGCTGCGACAGATAGCCACGTGTGAGGTGTGAATGCCGCTGTCAGAGTGGGTAATGCTGTTTATAGTCTTGTGTTAGTCCAGTAAATCTGTGATTGGACCTGGAAGTAATTGTAACAGAACTGGTTTTAATTGTTTTCGCACCCTTACCTTTTACTATTCAATCAATTTCTTATTGTAATATATCATTCTGTAGGTTTTAATGGTCAACGAAACCATTAAAATGGATTAGAATAGTGTCTGATGCTTAGTTTGTCAATTATGGCGGCCATCATGAGTTTTCAAGATGGCCGACGTGTGAAAAACCTGCATTTACTTATATCTTCGTTTCTAATATATGTAGGTTCACAATTTTTGTGTCTAAATATATTTTCGGGGTCAGGGAATATAATTATAGCGCTTAGGATATTGTCAGGTGGGCAGTAGGCCCACCATGGCGGCCATCTTGGATTTTCAGGATGGCCGCTATGCGAAATCATATATGATCCGAGTTTCTTAATACGCCTGAATCATAAACTTGGCGCTTAAAAATGCAATTACTTCCAGGTCCAATCAGTTTCTAAAACAAAATTAACACTGTAATTTTGCAATAAAATTAATTAATTCTATTATTTTGTTTCAGGTCAAAATGGATTCTGAACGTTTCGAAACCTATGCAATATGTAAAGAAGTCATAGATGACCGTGATTCTTATGTGACACTAACAGAAAAAGGTGCCTTGGGTGTTTGCAATGCTAGCAGAGAAAGAGACGATGACATCTTTGTCACAGCTGGAGACAAACTACACAGATCATGTAGAGATCCATATATTAATAAGAAGAACATTGCATCTTACAATAAAAAGAAGGCATCCACATCTTCTGATGCCACTGCATTTAAACTTAGTTTAAGATCTGATCACGACTTTAATTACAAATTGGATTGTTTGTTCTGCAAAAATCGCATCACCGAAAGAGATAAATGGGACAATAAAGCTTTTCAAGTGATGTGCAAGAATCGTGAGTTTGATATCAACAGTGCTGGGCACTTGCGCAAACACTTGCGCAAAACGCAAATTGCGCAAGTGTGATTTCGGTTGCGCATTTGCGTTTGCGCCAATTCTTGCACAAACTTGCTCATTTGCGTTTGCGCAAGTACTTGCGCAAACGCAAACTTGTGCGCAAACGTGAAAAAAAAACAAATATTAAAAATAGTGGATTTAGCTCATAAACACGTGACTGCCAGACAGGTGGCGCCGCCAGACAGCAGTGAGCACTCAGTATACCAACAACGCTAGTGAAACACGTTTGTTTGATTAGTTGATTTTAATTTTATTTCAGAGTTCAAACTACTAACTACTCTAGTAACTTCTAGAAACTTCATAAGTCATAACTACTGTCTATAACTAGTGAACCATGGACAGCCTCAGACACCAGTCTCTGTCCAGCCCCACCTCTGCCCCCAGCCCGGCCGGCAGCGTGACCAGCCATGGCTCAGAGCCTCACCAGGAGGAAGAGGACCTCAACAACCCCTGGCCCCACCTGGACACCTTCTTTGGACCTTTGACCAGCAAGAAGAGGGTGGTTGAGAGGGGCAGGGTGGTCTACAGGGGCAGCATCATCTGTAAGAGGTGCAAGGCCAAGGTCAGCTTCAACACCATCAGCATGTACACCCTCAAGAGCCACTACCAGCATGTGAGTTTAAGTTTATTTATAAATTTAAAATTTAAAAAAAACTTGATAAGTAGTTAACTTTAGAAATTATTATTTATTAAAATATAATTAAATATTAAATAATAAATTATACTTTGTCTCAATTCAAACACTTCTGTTGTATATCACTGTCATTACAATATAATTTATAATTTTTTTTTCAAGGTTCACCCCAACCAGAGCAAAGACCTCCTCGCTGCCATCACTGGTGGGTCCAAGCGCGGCCGGTCCCTCTCTGGCGACACCAAGGACTCTTGCTCCAAGAGAATGCGCCAGGCCAGCACAGAGTCCTCCTTTGCTGGATCTGCCGCCTTCAACAATAGCAAGGCCCAGGACCTTTTGCACAGATAAATAAATAATAATTATAAATCTTAATTTTATAGACTAATAATAGAATAATTTAAATAATTTATTAAATATATCAAATATTTATATGATATAAAAATAAAAATTCATTGTAAAGATAAGATAAAGACTTTCCTTACAATCATACCTAATCTTTTTTGTAACTTATGTTTTAAAATACATTTATTGAAAATGTTCAAAATGAATTTAATTTTCAACTTCTCCACAGGTTCATGGTTGAAGAGATGTTGCCCGCCAAAACCACGGAGTCCCCATCTTTCACCAGGTTCCTCAAGTACCTGAACCCCAGCTTCAAGCTCCCCTCCAGGGGACCTACATGAGGAACCTCAAGAAGAAGGCCGAGGCAGGGAAGACAGAGCTCACCTCCATCCTGGACGAGGTCAACTATGTGGCCACCACCGCTGACTGCTGGACAGCCCACAACCGCTCCTTCCTGGGCATGACTGCCCACTGGATAGAACCCTCCAACCTCAAGAGGAAGAAGGCCGTCCTAACCTGCAGGGAGGTGCCTGTGGCGCACACCTATGACGTCCTTGGCAACACCCAGGGGTCTGACATCATGAAGCCCAAGAGGTCTAGCCTGACCTCTGAGAACTTTGAGAGGTTTGTGTTCCTGAAGGGCAACATGGACCTGCTCACGATGGAGTTGGAGGAGGACTCTGAGGAGCTTTGAAGTGTTTTTTTTTGTAATATTGTAATTTCTTTTTTTTTTATTATTATTTATTTAACACTGTAATTTTGTATCTATTCTTTATTGATATATCTATGGATCGTGTGTCTGTTAATAAAGTCTTTTGATTTGATTTGATTTGATTTACTATAAATTTAATTTTATACAGGGTGTCCCAAAAAAAAACGCACATATTTTTTTTTGGAAAACCCTGTATATATAAATAGTTTGCGTTTGCGTTTGCGCAAGCGCAAGTTTCGAGAAGTTTGCGCATTTGCGCTTGCGCAAGGTATGGGTTTGGGTTTGCGCATTTGCGCTTGCGCAAGTGAATTTTCGTTTGCGCTGCCCAGCACTGGATATCAGTATTCTAAAAGTTTGCGAACAGCGCAAGGATGGCTGGGCAGTTGATGTAAAAGGGCGTACAGCTTTTGTAAATAATTTACATTCAGAAGATGCGGTGTATCATCAAGCATGTAGTACTAACTTTCGTATTGGAAAAGGTATTCCAAAACTATACGATACTAACACACAAACGAGTCAAAGTTTAAAAAGGGGTCGGCCTTATGATGAATCTCAAGAGTCTGCCTTTGCTTTTGTGACGAATTACTTGCGAGAAAATGATGATGAACAAACCACAATTAATGATCTTTCATCAATAATGCAGGATCATCTGAAAGATTCATCAAGTCATGCATATACTTCCAAATGGCTGAGAAGTCGTTTGATGGAGCATTTTAAAGATGAAATTGCAAATGCATAGACAATTTGGATCAAGGTTTTTGATTGACTCTTTACACAGTCACGGATTTTGCTCTTCCTACTCAGAGGTTCAGAAGTTTGAAAGAAGTGCGGCGTATCATCAGGGGACAGAAATTGAAGGAATTGACAATGAATCTTTCATACAACATGTTGGTGACAATGTTGATCACAATATTAGAACAATCGATGGTCTAAATACATTCCACGGTATGGGTATAATTGTTACAGTTACTCCCAAGGTAGCTTCCATGAAATTAGTGCCAAGAATAGATGTCACATCAAAGGAGATCGTGGACATTTGCAGCATCGAAACTCACATATTTCGCTCGCGCAGAAAATCTTCTTGCGCCTTAACATACAAAGATTTGCATCAATTTAAATTTCATGCCGATGATCCAACAAGTTGCTTCAAGATTTTATGGAATTGTGCCTGGATACTGAAACCTCAACGATCACTGTGGAATGGCTTTATGCAAATGGTGCATAAAGGAGAGCACCCTGGACAGGCTTCCGTTATATTCATGCCGATGATCGATATGGAATCCAGCGACGAATCGTGCATTTTTCCAACCATGCATTTTGTGTCTGAGCAAGCAAAGCGCTACATGTCACCGGTACTAACATCTGATCAGCCACTGTACTGGAAGGGAACTGAAATCCAAGAAAGTGTGGATGATGCAAGCCCTTTGAAAGAAATAGTGTTGCGACTTGGTGGGCTCCACACTGCCATGAGTTTCCTTGGATCTATTGGGCATCTCATGACTTCTTCCGGACTGCAGACAATGTTAGAAACTGTCTATGCTGAAAACACGGTGCCCCACATGCTAAGTGGGAAAGCAATATCTCGAGCCGTTCGTGGTCATCTACTGGTTGTAGGTGCCCTTCATGCAATAATGATGTCAGAAATATACGAGTGCCCTATTAAGTTAGACAATGATGAAGAATAAACTCAGTCAGAAGATGTTTTTAATTTTGCTGATAACTTCGATTTAATACAGATATCAGATTTACTTGATAAATCAATCTCAGGAGAAATAAGTTCGGAAGATGTAGAAAAGGAGGTGGTCTTCAAAAAGATGATTGAGAAACTGGAGAACTACAAACATAGCTTAGATTCCTCGAGAATTGCAAAACTATGGTTCCAATACATAGAAATGGTCGAAATACTATGCACATTCATAAAAGCCGAAAGAACAGGAAACTTCCTTCTTCATTTACTGGCAGAGTATAGCATGCAGTGATGGGCATCGATACATGAAAATCGCTAAAGCGATACCGATACATCGATACATGAAGAATGTCTTAGGCGATACCGATACGCCGATACTTTCTAGATGTCTTAAGCGATACCGATACCGATACATGCATCGCCGGTACATTTTTATAATTATTCATTTAATATGTAGGTATTAGATATTATTGTTTATACTAGTAATTTGTACGCACTGTAAGTAAAATCAACGACATTTTAATGGGTTTTATAGATGTAAATAAAAACAATTGCTTTATTTAATGAAAGTATGTTTTAATTTTGTAGGATACATGAATGACTGAAAATATTACACTAACAATTAAAAGTAATTACTATTACCCTTCAAAAATACTAGCTGGCTAAACATCTGGTCAGACAGTCTATTCCTTTTTGGAGCGTGAATGTGACCAGCCAAACTAAACAACCGTTCTACAGGAGCAGAGGATGGTAGTGGTGTGTTATACTTCAGGAAGACCCGTAGAATTCCTGGGTACTGCCTCAGAGATTGGAGAGAATGACTTCCGTCACCCAGATACTGTAAAACTTCCATCTCAGTGGAATCTTGGGTTGCAGAGACATTAGTGGAAGCAGACTCATAACAGAAGAAATCATCTGCACTTCCGTCAGATGCAGCATCATTTAGTTGTTGCTGGGGGGTCTGCTCGCTGAGGCTCTTAACAGCATTAACCAACATTTCTTGAACCCTCTTTTTGACAATGTTAGTATTAAATTTGCCTTTTATTGTCATCCACTTTAACTTGAACAGAGGATTTGAAGACGATGCCAGTATTGCTGCTTTACATTCATGCGACGCATCAAGGCACAGAAACTTTTCAAACCGCTTAGTGAACCCTACTGTGACTGCATTGAGAAGTGGCTGACAATGACGCAATGCCTCCGAATTCAAACGCTCTAGCTTCTTCTCTACAGCTAACAATGTTTCTATATTATGGTTAATTAATCTCAATAACACAAGTACAAACGTGTTTAAACGTTGCGCCGTACTGTGTGACGTGACCAGTAGAGTAGTACTGTCATTAAATAATATTTAATAATATTATTATTTATGTATATTCATAAATATAACTCAGTAGTGTCATATTATAACATCTATTTAAATATTTAAAAATTCTTATTAATGTATCGATGTATTGAAGTATCGATTTTTCGATACATTTAAGAAAATTGACCTTAGCGATACCGATAAATCGGTACTTTTGTCAAGTAGCTAAAGCGATACCGATACCGATACAAAATTATCGATCGATACGTATCGGCGATACATGTATCTAGATACTGCCCATCACTGATAGCATGCTACCATTTTTCGCAGCATCTGGACATTTTGCGCATGCTAAGTCAACACACATCTATCTTCAAAAAATATTAAATCTAAAAGAGACATCCAAATGTTTACGCAAAGTTTAGAGAAGGCTATCATGTTGTTCGCAGAAGTAATATATTTTGGGCTGGACTCTCAACAGATCTGGTTATAGAACAAGTTCTTATGAGGAGTTTGAAAACAATAGGTGGACTAACTCACGGACGAGGAATGACTGAGGTACAAAGATCAGTTTGGCTACTGTCGACACCAGCCTGTGCAGAAATAAACCGTGCGATGCAGGAAGTTACAGATGCAACGTATGAAGGTAGTGAGCAGCATAAAGAAACAAGACAGGCACGACTTGAAAGAGATTTCAAAGATTCATTAAAAATCTTGGCGTACGCTGTGGCAAGAAACCCCTTCGACAACCGAAAGGAACTCATGAGCATTGACAAAGGAGAAATTGCTATTTCAACTGTCAATGTAGACAATGCCAAGGTTATTGGAAGCAACATTCTTGCTTCAATGTCCGGAAAACCAGTTGCAGATTATACGTTCAAGAAGAAAGCCGTGGCTATAACAAAGAAAGCAAGATCAACTATTAAGATAAATGAAGAAGTTATTCCCATTGATTCTCTCTTGTTATTCCAACGTCTAATAACCACTGTCAGAGGTATGGGATCAGCTGTAGACTTGGAGACAGCATTCTCGTATGAGCTGTGCACATTTCCTCCTGCACTTATAGAGACAGACGGTTTGTTAAGGGAAGCAAATAAACCACAGCTAGCAAATTCTATCTGGTCTTCAACTGCGCCTGATGAATCAGATGCTTCACTTCCTAAACATATTTCATATGTCCTCGATGGAGGATCTTTACTCCACAGAGTACAATGGACAAAAGGAAGAACATACAACGAGATTTGCAAAACTTATGTAGAATACGTCCTCAAGCATTACGGAGAGGGAACAGTCGTTGTATTTCATGGGTATGACGGGAAGCCTTGTACCAAAGATACAACCCACATTCGCAGAACCAAAGGCAAGCAGGGAATACCTGTACGTTTAACAGGAGAAATGAAGCTAAATATGAAGAAAGACGAGTTTCTTACTAACCTCGACAACAAGCAGAGATTTCTAGTAATGTTGGCGACTAAAATGAACGAAGAAAACATGAAAGCAATCCAATCATCTGGTGATGCAGACCTTTTGATTGTACAGACAGCAATTGAATCTGCCAGAAGTAAACCAACAGTTGTTATTGCAGAAGTTACCGATCTACTCATTCCCCTGCTCCATCATGCTGATGTAGATGGTCACAGAATATTTTTCACATCAGAGCAAAAAACTCGATCGAAAGCGAAAACATCAAGTACGCTAAATCGAAATTAGGATTGAAGGTTTGCGAAGCAATCTTGCTTATTCACGCCTTACTTGGGTGTGATACAACGTCCAGATTGTTCTCCATTGGTAAAGATGTGGCCCTGCAAAAGTTTAAGAAAGACGAAAGCTTTCAACGCTTAAGCCAAGTTTTCAACAACTCAACATCAACAAGAGTAGAAGTTATTACTGCTGGAGAAAAGTTGTTGCTTATTGTTTATGGCGGAAAAAAAGAAAGCTCGCTTAATAAGATTCGTGTCACAAGATTCTACCGGAAAGTTGCTGCAAGTATGAAAGTTGTCTCCCGAAAGCTTGCCTCCAACATCCGCAGCTGCATCATTCCAAGTGCAAGTTTGGAGAGGACTGGAAGATCTTGATCCAGAAGAATGGGGTTGGACTGTGAAAAGAGGAAAACTGCTACCAGTTTATACCTCGAAAGCTCCAGCACCAGAAAGCTTACTAAAACTTTTCAGATGTAACTGCAAAGTTGAGTGTCAGAACGCGAGATGTACGTGTTTCAAGAATGGACTGAAATGCTCAGCCTTGTGTGGCGAATGCAAGGCGTTTCTTGTCTGAACTGTCAGCACCTATGGAAAAACTATACGCGCTCACAACATGGTATCATATGTGGTACATTTATTTCATAATTAAATATAAATTATTAATTAATTGAATTAAATATCTATACAAAAATGCCTCGGGATTGGCGACATAGCCTATTGGGAATGAAATAATTGAATTGCCATACGTACAAAGAACCTGTATGTATGAATCAGCCTCACATAGCAACAAGAAAACCCAATTTATTGTTTAGTCTACCAAAGGAGCAGACCAAACAAAAATTTTGCTAGTTCGGCAAATAATACACCAGAACCAAGGAACGGCTCTCAGGGCTGTTTATGTTACAGCGAAGCTTTAAACGCGGAGGATGTCTTTGTCCCCCCTAGAGTCCTGAGTGAATTCCTTATAATATAAAACCTAGTGACTATAAAAGGATAGGCCTATTCCTTCAGGGGTTTATATAGTGACTGCCTATATTAATTACCTTAAGTAAATTCGCCGCGTAACCCCACCGTGGCGGCCCTACACCGAAAATGATCGTAACGCCCTACATCGAAGCAAACCAAGGACCCAGCAAAAATAAGGTGAGGCAATTTCAGTTTTCATTAACATAAGGTGTCATAATCCCGGCGCTAAAATTACCGTAATCACTTAAATATAAAAAGGTCCTTTTAACAACCTACATATTTATAACTCTCTAACGAAAAAGCATAGGGCTTTTGTCGGTAACCCTCCATTGAAGTCTGTTGGAAATTTCCAACGGATGAGGGCACAGGCAATCAACCCATAGCCCTATATAGTTTTTTTCAAATGGTGGCCCTGTGTATGGGGAACTAACCCCTCTACAATTTACACTGACACGCAGTGGCTAGGCTTACCACATTGGCCTAACCCTAATTTCAACCGTAACCCCACTATAGTTTTTTCATATGGTGGCCTATTCAACTGGGAACCGATTCCTTTACCTTTACACTAACCGAAAACAAAGGCTTGTTCATTTAACAGGCATAACTTATTTTAGGTCCTAAAAAAATAGGCCCGCAACATTAAGCCTATTTAATAGGTCCTACTCTTCAAACTAAAAACAAAGCCTTGTTAATTTAACAGGCTTAACTCATTTAAGGTCCTATAAAATAATAGGCCCAAACAAAAGCCTATTTGGTAGGCCCAACAAAAAGGCCTATTTAGTAGGCCCACCTAACTTTACCTTACATAATAGGCCTACCTCTTAAAGTAGGCCTTACTCTTTACACTCAAGGCCTATCCTAATTAAAAACACTAAATTTATAATTGAACCTGTGGTGTAGGTTATAAAATTTATTTCAGCAATTTAACTTACTCATTAACATCACAAAATTCGACTCAGACCTGTAACATCACAAAATTCGACTCAGACCTGTAACATCACAAAATTCGACTCAGACCTGTAACATCACAAAATTCGACTCGAACTGTAACATCACAAAATTCGACTCGAACTGTAACATCACAAAGACCTAAAGCAATTGCACAAATTCAAACCTACACCCACCTAACACCTATTCGTGACCCTATTCCGAAGTCCTATTTGACATATAGGCCCAACCTATTTCAAGTCCTATTTGACATATAGGCCCAACCTATTCCGAAGTCCTATTTGACATATAGGCATACCAAGTCCTATTTGACATATAGGCCCAACCTATTCCGAAGTCCTATTTGACATATAGGCCCAACCTATTCCAAGTCCTATTTGACATATAGGCCCAACCTATTCCAAGTCCTATTTGACATAGGCCCAACCTATTCCAAGTCCTATTTGACATAGGCCCAACCTATTCCAAGTCCTATTTGACATATAGGCCCAACCTATTCCAAGTCCTATTTGACATATAGGCCCAACCTACCGAAGTCCTATTTGACATATAGGCCCAACCTATTTCAAGTCCTATTTGACATATAGGCACAACCTATTACAGACAAGGCTTGATATAAGGGTCTCAAATGCAACATTTGAGGATCTTTACTCAGCCAAATTGATTAACCTAATCCAAAACCTAAAAATAAAACCCTATAACAAAATACTGTACACATTTATACACACATACGTACGGTACAGTATATAAATATATACATACGACTTCAAACATCCAATTCTTCTTTTAAAAGAAGAAACACAACAGATTTCATTAACAGACACAAACATTCCTCGCAAACAGATTGGATTCCTTCAAAACCCCAAACCTTCCAGACCTACCTGTAGGATACACAACATTTACTCATTCATAACTACGGGTATTAATTTCATTGGAGTGGTGAATCCAAGTTTTGAAGACCAACTGGATTCGGAGGAATGACACACACACACACACACACACACACACACACTACTCTTTCAATGTGTCTCAAACACAACAACCTGTCTAAACATAACCAAGGATCGGAGAGTAAAAGCTTTTATTGCTGCGCTCTGATTCTGTGCACATAATTTTGTGCCAAAAATTATATGGTTAGACAGTGACACGTACAAACAAACTACTCTACTCCAAAGGGCCTTGGCCTACCTTGGCCATAGCCCAACAAATTCATCAAAGGGTTGATGGCCTACCCTTGGCCATAGCCCAACAAATTCATCAAAGGGCTGATGGCCTACCCTTGGCCATAGCCCAACAAATCATCAAAGGGCCTTGGCCTACCCTTGGCCATAGCCCAACAAATTCATCAAACGGCTGATGGCCTACCTTTGGCCATAGCCCAACAAATTCATCAAACGGCTGATGGCCTACCCTTGGCCATAGCCCAACAAATCATCAAAGGGCCTTGGCCTACCTTGGCCATAGCCCAACAAATTCATCAAACGGCTGATGGCCTACCTTGGCCATAGCCCAACAAATTCATCAAAGGGCCTTGGCCTACCTTGGCCATAGCCCAACAAATTCATCAAAGGGCTGATGGCCTACCCTTGGCCATAGCCCAACAAATCATCAAAGGGCCTTGGCCTACCTTGGCCATAGCCCAACAAATTCATCAAAGGGCTGATGGCCTACCTTGGCCATAGCCCAACAAATTCATCAAAGGGCTGATGGCCTACCCTTGGCCATAGCCCAACAAATTCATCAAAGGGCTGATGGCCTACCCTTGGCCATAGCCCAACAAATCATCAAAGGGCTGATGGCCTACCTTGGCCATAGCCCAACAAATTCATCAAGGGCTGATGGCCTACCTTGGCCATAGCCCAACAAATTCATCAAAGGGCGATGGCCTACCCTTGGCCATAGCCCAACAAAAGGGCTGATGGCCTACCTTGGCCATAGCCCAACAAATTCATCAAAGGGCTGATGGCCTACCCTTGGCCATAGCCCAACAAATCATCAAAGGGCCTTGGCCTACCTTGGCCATAGCCCAACAAATTCATCAAAGGGCTGATGGCCTACCTTGGCCATAGCCCAACATATTCATCAAGGGGCTGATGGTCTCACTTGGCCATAGCCCAACATATTCATCAAGGGTCTTGTGGCCTCCTTGGCCAGAGACCAAACAACAAGGGTCTTGTGGCCTCCCTTGGCCAGAGACCAAACAACAGGGTCTTGTGGCCTCCCTTGGCCAGAGACCAAACAACATTGGTCTTGTGGCCTCCCTTGGCCAGAGACCAAACAACAAGGGTCTTGTGGCCTCCTTTGGCCAGAGACCAAACAAAAAGGGTCTTGTGGCCTCCCTTGGCCATAGGCCAAACAACACAAAAACAGTACAGGATTCAAAGCCCCAAGCCCTCCAGATCTACCTGTGGAGGAGTAAATTTACTCCACTAAAACTACGGGTATTGACTAGTCTGAAGTGGTAGGAGGTTTGAATACAGTACAAACTCTTTCTAATTCTCCTAAATTAAATGAACAAATAACAAAAGACAACAATGGGAACATTGAACCAAACAATTACACGAAAACACTTGGAATGCTTTGGTTTTTAAAACAGAATTCCGAACACGATGACACTCTTTGCACAAAGAGTTATAACTTAAATCCAAATGCCGATACAAAAAGACAAGTGCTTTCAGAATCATCCAAAATTTTCGACCCCATTGGATTATATTTACCAGCAACCATAAGATCCAAAATCCTTTTGCAAGACTTATGGAAAAAGAAAATTGATTGGGATGAACCACTTTCAGTGGAAGACCAACTTCATTGGAAAAAATTAGCCACAGACTTGAACAAAGTTCAAGACATCTACGTACCAAGATGTGCTGGCTACAGATTGAAATCTCAAACACTACACATTTTTACAGATGCCAGCACACAAGCTACGGGTGTTGTGCCTATTTAACAAGTGAAAATGAAAGTAACTTGGTTTATTCAAAGGCAAAAGTGGCACCCTTAAACCAAAAGAAAACTGTACCACAACTTGAATTATTAGCTGTCTCATTGGGAGTTAAAACAGCAACTTTCTTTCACAAGTGTATAAAGAAGTTGACATAACAAACATTTACTTAAGGACAGACAGTCAAATTTGTCTAACATGGGTGACCAACACAGATACAACTTCTTGCAAAAATATATTTGTGAAAAACAGACTAACAGAAATCAAAACTGCAAACACAAACCTTGGTATCAAATTTAGGTACATAAAAACAAAAGAGAATCCTGCAGACTTTTTGACAAGAGGGCTCTCTTACAAGCTGTTGAAAACAAATAAAATCTGGTATGAAGGGCCCGAATGGCTAACATGTGAGGATCTTTGGCCAGCCAAAGTAGTTAACCTCACACTCAACTCTACAACAACTGAAAAGATCACTGAGGACAAACCTATATTTGACTATCACCTTTATTCAGACCTAAACAAACTCTTGAGAATTACAGTCTATTGCTGCAAGTTTGTCAATAGCTACCTTCTCAAACACTGTCCTCAGAAAGCCTTTTCTAACTTAACAGAAACTGCAACAAAATACTGGCTCAAACAGATACAAGCTTCAGAATTTGACAAGGAGTTGAAGTATCTTAGGTCCAGTAGCACATTAAACAAAGGTATTCCTTCACTTGTCATGGATCTAAATCTGTACCTGGATACAGAGGGTCTGATAAGGTGTAAAGGAAGGCTTAACAAGTCAACTTTGACTTACAACTCTAAGCACCCAATTCTTCTTCCAAGGAGAAATCACTTCACAAATCTCATCATCAGGGATACCCACAACAAAAATACACCACATGGGGGTCCCACAAACCCTGACGGAGCTGAGAAAACTTACTGGCTACCAAAGGGTAGAACTGAAAGAAAATTTTAAACACATGCATTCCTTGTAAACGTATCCATTCACGACCCTTTAAGACCCCAAGCCCTCCAGACCTACCTGTGGAACGAGTAACATTTACTCGGCCATTTGAAACCACGGTATTGACTACACTGGAGCGGTAAATGTGAGTTTTGGAGACAAAATGGATTCAAAGGAATACAAAGTGTACATTGTACTCTTCACCTGTGCTGCCACACGTGCCATATGTCTAGACATAGTAGAAGATCTGACAGCAGAAGCTTTTATTGCTGCTTTCAGACGATTTTGTGCACACAATTCTGTACCCAAAACTATATGGTCAGACAATGCCACATACTTCAAATCTGGTAAAAGAATTATTCATCAGATTTGTGACAGTGAAACAGTACAAACTCATTTAACCAAACACAACATAACCTCGAAGTACATTCCTGTTAATACACCATGGTATGGTTCAATTTGGGAAAGAAACATACAAACTGTAAGAACTGCCTTAAAAAGACTATTGGGACAAAACATCTACAACTTTTTGAACTCATGACTATTCTGTCAGAAATTGAAAATGTTGTCAACAACAGACCATTAACTTATGTGGGAGATGGTATTAATGAGCCAGAACCTCTCACACCAAACCACCTAATTAAGGGAGAAACAGTAAACATGTTACCAGAATCTGAACATAACAGTACAGAGGATCCAGATTGGGAAATAGGACACAAAGAACTCACACAAAATACAAACATTTGACACAAATCAAGACTCAATTTATAACAAAATGGAGAGAAGAATACTTAACAAGTCTTAGAGAAAGACATAAACAATTAACAAAACAAAGTTGGAATGATTCAGTCAAAATTGGGGACATTGTGTTGATACATGACAAGACACCAAGACAACATTGGTCAATGGGAAAAGTCTTGGAACTCAAAACTGGTGAAGACGAAGTTACCAGGGTTGTAAAACTGAAAAACAGCAACTGGTGAAACCACCAGAGATATCACATTACTATATCCTTTGGAGTGTGGGGCTAAATTAGAACCATTACCCCAAAGGATGGATCAGGATACTATTGGGGAGGAATCTCTCAATGTGCCTGATGTAACTCAGACTAAACCAGACAGGCCTCAAAGAAAGACTGCTTGAAAGCCAGAAAACTTTTACAAGAAAAAATTAAGACTGGTGACTTATAAACCTTACACAAACTGAGCAAAGTTAAAATGCTTAATAACTTTACTTTAATCCCATAAATTTCCTATACCTAAAGGGAGTCAAACTGATTGACATAACTTTAACTAAACTTGAGAAGTTGGCCTCTTGAACTTTAATATTTAAATAGGTCTTGAGTAACCTCTCTCTCCCTAAATTTCTACTTTATTCTTTTCAATCCATTTCACATGGTTTAAAACACAGTTTATCAAAAAATTTGATCTATAACATACAAATTTTTCTCCGGCCCCCCCCAGTATATGGAAAAACTATACGCGCTCACAACATGGTATCATATGTGGTACATTTATTTCATAATTAAATATAAATTATTAATTAATTGAATTAAATATCTATACAAAAATGCCTCGGGATTGGCGACATAGCCTATTGGGAATGAAATAATTGAATTGCCATACGTACAAAGAACCTGTATGTATGAATCAGCCTCACATAGCAACAAGAAAACCCAATTTATTGTTTAGTCTACCAAAGGAGCAGACCAAACAAAAATTTTGCTAGTTCGGCAAATAATACACCAGAACCAAGGAACGGCTCTCAGGGCTGTTTATGTTACAGCGAAGCTTTAAACGCGGAGGATGTCTTTGTCCCCCCTAGAGTCCTGAGTGAATTCCTTATAATATAAAACCTAGTGACTATAAAAGGATAGGCCTATTCCTTCAGGGGTTTATATAGTGACTGCCTATTTAATTACCTTAAGTAAATTCGCCGCGTAACCCCCGTGGCGGCCCTACACCGAAAATGATCGTAACGCCCTACATCGAAGCAAACCAAGACCCAGCAAAAATAAGGTGAGGCAATTTCAGTTTTCATTAACATAAGGTTCATAATCCCGGCGCTAAATTACCGTAATCACTTATAAATATAAAAAGGTCCTTTTAACAACCTACATATTTATAACTCTCTAACGAAAAAGCAGAGGGCTTTTGTCGGTAACCCTCCATTGAAGTCTGTTGGAAATTTCCAACGGATGAGGGCACAGGCAATCAACCCATAGCCCTATATAGTTTTTTCAAAAGGTGGCCCTGTGTATGGGGAACTAACCCCTCTACAATTTACACTGACACGCAGTGGCTAGGCTTACCACATTGGCCTAACCCTAATTTCAACCGTAACCCCACTATAGTTTTTTCATATGGTGGCCTATTCAACTGGGAACCGATTCCTTTACCTTTACACTAACCGAAAACAAAGGCTTGTTCATTTAACAGGCATAACTTATTTAGGTCCTAAAAAAATAGGCCCGCAACATTAAGCCTATTTAATAGGTCCTACTCTTCAAACTAAAAACAAAGCCTTGTTAATTTAACAGGCTTAACTCATTTAAGGTCCTATAAAATAATAGGCCCAAACAAAGCCTATTTGGTAGGCCCAACAAAAAGGCCTATTTAGTAGGCCCACCTAACTTTACCTTACATAATAGGCCTACCTCTTAAAGTAGGCCTTACTCTTTACACTCAAGGCCTATCCTAATTAAAAACACTAAATTTATAATTGAACCTGTGGTGTAGGTTATAAAATTTATTTCAGCAATTTAACTTACTCATTAACATCACAAAATTCGACTCAGACCTGTAACATCACAAAATTCGACTCAGACCTGTAACATCACAAAATTCGACTCAGACCTGTAACATCACAAAATTCGACTCGAACTGTAACATCACAAAATTCGACTCGAACTGTAACATCACAAAGACCTAAAGCAATTGCACAATTCAAACCTACACCCACCTAACACCTATTCGTGACCCTATTCCAAGTCCTATTTGACATATAGGCCCAACCTATTTCAAGTCCTATTTGACATATAGGCCCAACCTATTCCGAAGTCCTATTTGACATATAGGCCCATACCAAGTCCTATTTGACATATAGGCCCAACCTATTCCGAAGTCCTATTTGACATATAGGCCCAACCTATTCCAAGTCCTATTTGACATATAGGCCCAACCTATTCCAAGTCCTATTTGACATAGGCCCAACCTATTCCAAGTCCTATTTGACATAGGCCCAACCTATTCCAAGTCCTATTTGACATATAGGCCCAACCTATTCCAAGTCCTATTTGACATATAGGCCCAACCTATTCCAAGTCCTATTTGACATATAGGCCCAACCTATTCGTCCTATTTGACATATAGGCATACAGACAAGGCTTGATATAAGGGTCTCAAATGCAACGTTTGAGGATCTTTACTCAGCCAAATTGATTAACCTAACCAAAACCAAAAATAAAACCCTATAACAAAATACACATTTACACACATACGTACGGTACAGTATATAAATATATACATACGACTTCAAACATCCAATTCTTCTTTTAAAAGAAGAAACACAACAGATTTCATTAACAGACACAAACATTCCTCAAACAGATTGGATTCCTTCAAAACCCCAAACCTTCCAGACCTACCTGTAGGATACACAACATTTACTCATTCATAACTACGGGTATTAATTCATTGGAGTGGTGAATCCAAGTTTTGAAGACCAACTGGATTCGGAGGAATGACACACACACACACACACACACACACACACACACATACTCTTTCATGTGTCTCAAACACAACAACCTGTCTAAACATAACCAAGGATCGGAGAGTAAAAGCTTTTATTGCTGCGCTCTGATTCTGTGCACATAATTTTGTGCCAAAAATTATATGGTTAGACAGTGACACGTACAAACAAACTACTCTACTCCAAAGGGCCTTGGCCTACCTTGGCCATAGCCCAACAAATTCATCAAAGGGTGATGGCCTACCCTTGGCCATAGCCCAACAAATTCATCAAAGGGCTGATGGCCTACCTTGGCCATAGCCCAACAAATCATCAAAGGGCTTGGCCTACCTTGGCCATAGCCCAACAAATTCATCAAAGGGCTGATGGCCTACCTTGGCCATAGCCCAACAAATTCATCAAAGGGCTGATGGCCTACCTTGGCCATAGCCCAACAAATTCATCAAAGGGCCTGGCCTACCTTGGCCATAGCCCAACAAATTCATCAAAGGGCTGATGGCCTACCTTGGCCATAGCCCAACAAATTCATCAAAGGGCTTGGCCTACCTTGGCCATAGCCCAACAAATTCATCAAAGGGCTGATGGCCTACCTTGGCCATAGCCCAACAAATTCATCAAAGGGCTGATGGCCTACCTTGGCCATAGCCCAACAAATTCATCAAAGGGCTGATGGCCTACCTTGGCCATAGCCCAACAAATCATCAAAGGGCTGATGGCCTACCTTGGCCATAGCCCAACAAATTCATCAAAGGGCTGATGGCCTACCTTGGCCATAGCCCAACAAATTCATCAAAGGGCTGATGGCCTACCTTGGCCATAGCCCAACAAAATCAAAGGGCTGATGGCCTACCTTGGCCATAGCCCAACAAATTCATCAAAGGGCTGATGGCCTACCTTGGCCATAGCC
Organism: Bathynomus jamesi; assembly: GCA_023014485.1. Lineage (NCBI taxonomy): Eukaryota > Metazoa > Arthropoda > Malacostraca > Isopoda > Cirolanidae > Bathynomus > Bathynomus jamesi. The sequence goes on along the minus strand of JAJOZX010003406.1, from coordinate 431,463 downwards.
CAACAAATTCATCAAAGGGCTTGGCCTACCTTGGCCATAGCCCAACAAATTCATCAAAGGGTGATGGCCTACCTTGGCCATAGCCCAACAATTCATCAAGGGCTGATGGCCTCACTTGGCCATAGCCCAACAATTCATCAAGGGTCTTGTGGCCTCCTTGGCCAGAGACCAACAACATGGGTCTTGTGGCCTCCCTTGGCCAGAGACCAAACAACATTGGTCTTGTGGCCTCCCTTGGCCAGAGACCAAACAACATTGGTCTTGTGGCCTCCCTTGGCCAGAGACCAAACAACAAGGGTCTTGTGGCCTCCTTTGGCCAGAGACCAAACAAAAAGGGTCTTGTGGCCTCCCTTGGCCATAGGCCAAACAACACAAAAACAGTACAGGATTCAAAGCCCCAAGCCCTCCAGATCTACCTGTGGAGGAGTAAATTTACTCCACTAAAACTACGGGTATTGACTAGTCTGAAGTGGTAGGAGGTTTGAATACAGTACAAACTCTTTCTAATTCTCCTAAATTAAATGAACAAATAACAAAAGACAACAATGGGAACATTGAACCAAACAATTACACGAAAACACTTGGAATGCTTTGGTTTTTAAAACAGAATTCCGAACACGATGACACTCTTTGCACAAAGAGTTATAACTTAAATCCAAATGCCGATACAAAAAGACAAGTGCTTTCAGAATCATCCAAAATTTTCGACCCCATTGGATTATATTTACCAGCAACCATAAGATCCAAAATCCTTTTGCAAGACTTATGGAAAAAGAAAATTGATTGGGATGAACCACTTTCAGTGGAAGACCAACTTCATTGGAAAAAATTAGCCACAGACTTGAACAAAGTTCAAGACATCTACGTACCAAGATGTGCTGGCTACAGATTGAAATCGCAAACACTACACATTTTTACAGATGCCAGCACACAAGCTTAGGGTGTTGTGCCTATTTAACAAGTGAAAATGAAAGTAACTTGGTTTATTCAAAGGCAAAAGTGGCACCCTTAAACCAAAAGAAAACTGTACCACAACTTGAATTATTAGCTGTCTCATTGGGAGTTAAAACAGCAAACTTTCTTTCACAAGTGTATAAAGAAGTTGACATAACAAACATTTACTTATGGACAGACAGTCAAATTTGTCTAACATGGGTGACCAACACAGATACAACTTCTTGCAAAAATATTTGTGAAAAACAGACTAACAGAAATCAAAACTGCAAACACAAACCTTGGTATCAAATTTAGGTACATAAAAACAAAAGAGAATCCTGCAGACTTTTTGACAAGAGGGCTCTCTTACAAGCTGTTGAAAACAAATAAAATCTGGTATGAAGGGCCCGAATGGCTAACATGTGAGGATCTTTGGCCAGCCAAAGTAGTTAACCTCACACTCAACTCTACAACAACTGAAAAGATCACTGAGGACAAACCTATATTTGACTATCACCTTTATTCAGACCTAACAAACTCTTGAGAATTACAGTCTATTGCTGCAAGTTTGTCAATAGCTACCTTCTCAAACACTGTCCTCAGAAAGCCTTTTCTAACTTAACAGAAACTGCAACAAAATACTGGCTCAAACAGATACAAGCTTCAGAATTTGACAAGGAGTTGAAGTATCTTAGGTCCAGTAGCACATTAAACAAAGGTATTCCTTCACTTGTCATGGATCTAAATCTGTACCTGGATACAGAGGGTCTGATAAGGTGTAAAGGAAGGCTTAACAAGTCAACTTTGACTTACAACTCTAAGCACCCAATTCTTCTTCCAAGGAGAAATCACTTCACAAAACTCATCATCAGGGATACCCACAACAAAATACACCACATGGGAGTCCCACAAACCCTGACAGAGCTGAGAAAAACTTACTGGCTACCAAAGGGTAGAACTGAAACAAAGAAAATTTTAAACACATGCATTCCTTGTAAACGTATCCATTCACGACCCTTTAAGACCCCAAGCCCTCCAGACCTACCTGTGGAACGAGTAACATTTACTCGGCCATTTGAAACCACGGGTATTGACTACACTGGAGCGGTAAATGTGAGTTTTGGAGACAAAATGGATTCAAAGGAATACAAAGTGTACATTGTACTCTTCACCTGTGCTGCCACACGTGCCATATGTCTAGACATAGTAGAAGATCTGACAGCAGAAGCTTTTATTGCTGCTTTCAGACGATTTTGTGCACACAATTCTGTACCCAAAACTATATGGTCAGACAATGCCACATACTTCAAATCTGGTAAAAGAATTATTCATCAGATTTGTGACAGTGAAACAGTACAAACTCATTTAACCAAACACAACATAACCTCGAAGTACATTCCTGTTAATACACCATGGTATGGTTCAATTTGGGAAAGAAACATACAAACTGTAAAGAACTGCCTTAAAAAGACTATTGGGACAAAACATCTACAACTTTTTGAACTCATGACTATTCTGTCAGAAATTGAAAATGTTGTCAACAACAGACCATTAACTTATGTGGGAGATGGTATTAATGAGCCAGAACCTCTCACACCAAACCACCTAATTAAGGGAGAAACAGTAAACATGTTACCAGAATCTGAACATAACAGTACAGAGGATCCAGATTGGGAAATAGGACACAAAGAACTCAACACAAAATACAAACATTTGACACAAATCAAGACTCAATTTATAACAAAATGGAGAGAAGAATACTTAACAAGTCTTAGAGAAAGACATAAACAATTAACAAAACAAAGTTGGAATGATTCAGTCAAAATTGGGGACATTGTGTTGATACATGACAAGACACCAAGACAACATTGGTCAATGGGAAAAGTCTTGGAACTCAAAACTGGTGAAGACGAAGTTACCAGGGTTGTAAAACTGAAAACAGCAACTGGTGAAACCACCAGAGATATCACATTACTATATCCTTTGGAGTGTGGGGCTAAATTAGAACCATTACCCCAAAGGATGGATCAGGATACTATTGGGGAGGAATCTCTCAATGTGCCTGATGTAACTCAGACTAAACCAGACAGGCCTCAAAGAAAGACTGCTTTGAAAGCCAGAAAACTTTTACAAGAAAAAATTAAGACTGGTGACTTATAAACCTTACACAAACTGAGCAAAGTTAAAATGCTTAATAACTTTACTTTAATCCCATAAATTTCCTATACCTAAAGGGAGTCAAACTGATTGACATAACTTTAACTAAACTTGAGAAGTTGGCCTCTTGAACTTTAATATTTAAATAGGTCTTGAGTAACCTCTCTCTCCCTAAATTTCTACTTTATTCTTTTCAATCCATTTCACATGGTTTAAAACACAGTTTATCAAAAAATTTGATCTATAACATACAAATTTTTCTCCGGCCCTCCCCAGTATATGGAAAAACTATACGCGCTCACAACATGGTATCATATGTGGTACATTTATTTCATAATTAAATATAAATTATTAATTAATTGAATTAAATATCTATACAAAAATGCCTCGGGATTGGCGACATAGCCTATTGGGAATGAAATAATTGAATTGCCATACGTACAAAGAACCTGTATGTATGAATCAGCCTCACATAGCAACAAGAAAACCCAATTTATTGTTTAGTCTACCAAAGGAGCAGACCAAACAAAAATTTTGCTAGTTCGGCAAATAATACACCAGAACCAAGGAACGGCTCTCAGGGCTGTTTATGTTACAGCGAAGCTTTAAACGCGGAGGATGTCTTTGTCCCCCCTAGAGTCCTGAGTGAATTCCTTATAATATAAAACCTAGTGACTATAAAAGGATAGGCCTATTCCTTCAGGGGTTTATATAGTGACTGCCTATATTAATTACCTTAAGTAAATTCGCCGCGTAACCCCACCGTGGCGGCCCTACACCGAAAATGATCGTAACGCCCTACATCGAAGCAAACCAAGGACCCAGCAAAAATAAGGTGAGGCAATTTCAGTTTTCATTAACATAAGGTGTCATAATCCCGGCGCTAAAATTACCGTAATCACTTAAATATAAAAAGGTCCTTTTAACAACCTACATATTTATAACTCTCTAACGAAAAAGCATAGGGCTTTTGTCGGTAACCCTCCATTGAAGTCTGTTGGAAATTTCCAACGGATGAGGGCACAGGCAATCAACCCATAGCCCTATATAGTTTTTTCAAAGCACCCTTTGGACATAGAGAATGCAGAGAACAGTGACGAAAATAATACAGACCCAGATTTTTACTAACTCACCATCACGCATAGGCTATATCAAAATGCCTATCCCTGTGAAATCGTTATGTATTGATTTGAGTTGACATAGCATGCTATTTTTTCTATAAACTAAATTTCAGATCAATATCTCAGTTTATCCAAGAGTTATGTCCAAAAAACGAAATCAAAACAAGTGAACGTCGTTAATATGAAAATATATATTATCTTCGAAACTATGAAGGATAGACTAGTGGTGGTGGGGTTCATTTGAAAGACCTAATCAAAGCCTCTACGATTATGATGTCCAATGGTCAATTTTACTTGAGTACTTGAGCAATGGTCAATAACGCCTACAATCGCGGTCGATACGCAGCGCGATGTTCCGTTTTTCGTCTTTTAGCATGAGATGGGAGCGCCCCCTATGGACTGAGTAATTTTTTATCAACTAAATATATTTGCTAACCATCTAGGAAGGATTACTGAAAATTTGAAGAAAAAATATTAATGTTAAAGGTTAGCTGTGGACGAAAAATACAAGATGGTGTCATTTTGACCTACCAACCTGGGGGTGTGAGGGGTTAATGCAGATTCCATTTTTCTGAAAAATTGCCTCACCCAATGGTGGTAAGTTTTTAATATATTATTTTTGAATATTTGGGGATGTCAAAAACGATGAAACCATTTCTGTTACAATTACTTCCAGGTTGACCAAAAATATAACCTAGATTGACTGGACTATATAGCCTGGACGTATCTGTGGAGTGGTTTAGTGTTTTATTTGAATTCCCTAAATGTTTTTGTTTGTTTTTCTTTAAGTTTGTTGTTTATTTCTGTGTTGAGCTATTGTATCTGCTGTTTTATGGCTTCTGTGTGTGGTGTTTGTGTGTTATGTTTGAGGTTGCTACGTTCAGTGGTGTAGTCGTAATTTCTTCAGTGGGGTAACGCTAAAAGTAAAATAAAACCAGTAGGGTAACGCTAAACGTAAAATAAAACTAGTGTGGTAACGCCGTTACCTTGCGTTACCCCCGGACTACACCACTGGCTACGTTGTCTTATGAGATGGGCTATTTCTTTAGTGTAATTTGGGTTGTATTTCCTAATGTTGCCCTTGGGTATGTATTTGTTTGCATTGTTGATGATCTGATTAAATGTCTTGAGTGTTGTATTGATGTTTATGATGGGTGTGCTGTTTAATGTGGTGAATTGTTCCTCAGTCTGTATTTTGAACTGTTCCCAATCAGCTTTCTTGTAATTTCTGTAAGTGTGCCTAAGGCTGTTGGGGCAGAGTGTAGAACGTGTTGTAATAATGATGGGCAGGTGGTCTGATGACAGTTGTTTTTCTGTCTCCAGTGTGTATGTGTTGCTAGTGAGGGGGAACAGAACGTTATGTCTGGGGAGGAGTTTGAGTATCCTGCTTGATGTGGTATGTGTGTATGTTCTTGTATATTGTTAAAAATGAAGAGGCTGTTTAGTTGTGTGGCTATGTTGGCGCCTCTGGTGTTGCTTTGGTTGTGCAGGTCCCAAGTAGTGTCAGTGCCAATGTATGCGTGTGTATACAGTATATGCATACCGTATATATTGCAAGTTGTAAGTATTACCGAACAAAGAAAATCACCTATTATATATGCAAAATTCACAATCTTAAATTGGGTGCAGTCACAAGTTATATAAATTATATGTTAAAAGTTTCCATTATATTACGTCATAGTTTAATGTACCTCATTAATCTGTATTTTTCTAACTTTAAGATTGTATCATCATTTATAATTTGTAATAACTGAAATGACTTATTTTGGTATTTCAATATGTTCCGTTTACCGTATTGGGATCACCTGAAGATCAGGGCCCCCAGCCTTCTTTAGTTAGCTTTATAAGGCAAACTAACAAAAATATCATGACCTAACCTAACCACTCGTCAAGGGCGTACAGTTGACCTAACGATTGGTTAGGTTAGGTCGTGATATTTTCGTTAGTTAGCCTTGTAAGGCTAACTAGAGAAGGCTGGAGGCCCTGATCTTCAGGTGATCCCCGTATTGTTTATCAGTTTTCTTATCTATTATTTCTGTTATGATACCATATTGTTTACCACTCCATTTTCTATTATTTCGAAGATTACTTCAATTTTCATTTGTAATGACAGACTTGACTAAACGCAACTTTATTTTAGTTTTTACTAATTCTATTTATATTTCTTATTTTCCTTTGTAAAAATAGGAATGAATCTCAAAGATTTTTGCCTGAAAAACTGTCATGCTTCCGGACGGCATATTCAGATAAGAATACTGTAATTAAACTACTGTACTTGTCACTAAAAATACAAAATTAAAAGTTAGTGCCAACATTGTGTAAACCTATTTGGATGTCATGTATCACTTATGTAATGTGTTCTTTCTGAATAAAGATTATTATTATTATTATTATTATTATTATTAAAAAAACAGTTGGGTTAGAGATCCATGGGGAGGAGGGACGAAACATCGTCCACATAACAATACCAGACAACAGAAGGATCAGTAAGATCAGGAAAAATCTCCTGTCAAACAACTCCATAAACAGGTTATTAAAAGTGGTCGATAAGGGAGAGCCCATACTCAGACCCTTTTTTTTTTTGTCGAACGTAGTAGTTATTTAAACGTAAAGAACGAGTGATTCAAACACAATTTAATTTAATAAATAAGAGAGTAGGCAAAGATCTGAAAGTTATTTTCTGCGTTATTCCTCAAGAAGTTCCACAGTCGTCTCAGCGGTGACTTTTGTGAAAAGAGAAATCAAGTTAAAACTGACCATTCGTTTATTTCGAAGATCGACGTTGCTAATTTTGTTAATAAAGTCACTCAGTTTTTTATACGAGCAGAAATATCCGCCCAACGGGCAGAATATTTTTCCTCGCTCCCGCGGAAGGCTGTTATTACCCTTCGGGCAATACATATTTACTGTACAGTTATGGTACTAATATGTAATAATAATTTGAAGAAAATGTTAAGCGAATTAGAATTTAACATATGCAGTTAGCTCACGAATCACTTAAACTTTCGATGCAGCTTCACAGATTTTAATTAAGCTCACGAAAATTTTCAGTTTCCCATCTCAAGACCAATGGGCCAAAATCTTAAAATTTAAGTGCTTCGTGTTTTAACATATAAGTGTTTTGGGGGGGATAAATTGGGATACATTTTTGGGGGGATATCCGATCTAAAAAAAAAAAAGCTGCTGAAAACACTCCAGCGATTCCAGAGGGTGTTGTCACCAAGCTTCATGAAAATCGGTCCAGCCGTTTGGACCTGAAAATGAGATAGCTGAGGCTTGTCCGCGGGCCAGAGTCCGGCCCGCCAAAGATTTGTATCAGGCCCGGCTGGCGGATACTGAAAATTCATTATCTAGTGTCATATTTTATTTCAATAAAATTTAATTTTAAAATTTTTTATCTAAAATTTGCATACTGACCCTCGGTGTGGGTCATTAATTGAAATAGGGCCCTTCATGAAAAACGGTTGGACAGTGGACACCCCTGAGATAGACGGACAGAAGGACATGCGGTGAATGATGATGATGATGATCAGAAATTTTTCCAGTTAAAGAGGATAGATTAGTTGAAAGTTAATTTATAATTAAACACTCCCTGTGTTAGGAATGATAGGTCTCGGAGGTATATTTGGCTTATGCACTTTAGGCAAACCGTAGAATCAAAGTAATTTAGGTGAAAAGGCCAAAAATTGTTTACACAGGGGTGAAAAATTTCTGAATAAAACCTTCAATTCCCTATTAAAGTAATGTTGCGAGTTTTGAAGGGGGTCCGAGTTCAGTTTCTCATAGGTAGTTTCATCAGATATTGTAAAAGACAGATCAGATGGCTATCTCAGTATAACTCTCGTTGTCCATCAAGACAATGTTATTTTTCTTATCCGACTTAGTAACGATGAGATGTTCGTTTCTTTTAAGATCGAGAAGGGCAGTCCAAAGTTTTCTTGGAATATTTAAACTTCGTTTCCCAGACTGCACACAACATTTTAACATTATTGAAAGGTTGCACACACGTTATCATGGGTGTCCGGCGAATTTGTCTACAACAATTTGTCTAAAGATACAATTCATATACAACAATTTGTCTACAACAATTTATCTACAGCAATTAGTCTACAGATACAATTTATCTACAATAATTTGTCTACAGATACAATTTGTCTAGAGAGGAAAAATGAAAGCTATTTGATGTTAATTATTATTAATTTTTTCAAAAAAATGAAAAATTTGTTTCTGCAATCGGTTTTCTTGAGAAATGCTAAAGAAAAATGTCATTGGATATTGAATAAATTTATTTAATGAAACGACGCAATACACTCCAACATCTTTTTGAATAAGTCCGAGCTGGTGTGGTGCTTACGCCATACAAATTCACAAAAAATGACAAGAATTAGTGCAATATCTTGCAAAAAACAATAGTATAAGAAACTCGATTAGTTCAGGTTAGGTTAGGTTAGGTTAGGTCAGGTTAGGTTATGTCAGGTTAGGTTAGGTTAGGTTTCTCAAGAAAACCGATTGCAGAAACAAAATCAGGGTCATCGACTGCCCTTGTTTTCAATTTCGTAGGAAAATCGAGAGCAGTCCATGAAACATACTAGGTCCAATATTAGTAATAGTTTCTCTCGACAAATTGTATCTGTAGACAAATTATTGTAGATAAATTGTATCTGTAGACTAATTGTTGTAGATAAATTGTTGTAGATGAATTGTATCTTTAGACAAATTGTTGTAGACAAATTCGCCTAAAACCGTTATCATGTGACATTTTTAAAGAAAACGTTTAAAAGGGTCTTAAAATATGACGTTGACATTATAATGTTATAAAAATATTTTAACGACGTTATTGAAACCTAATATAAAAATGTTATCACAACGTTTGTCCCACCATACATTTTCACGTTAAAGCATTATAAAGAACATTTATAAACACGTAAACATTTTAAACATTAAATAGGTTTTAAGCGTTCCTTATAAATGTCATTTGACAACGCGCTTGCAACCTCGCAATAATGTTGTTAAAATGTGTGAAATGTTTGATAAAACATTTTAATAACGTGATCATCACATTTTTGTTACGTGGGTTAGTACTGCTACAAAGTTCACCAAGAATAAAAACTTAAGAGAAGGTAAATCATTTGGGGTGACACAACAATAAAGTAATAAACTTATCAAAAGACGTAATAAAATCGAAGAGTGAATCTCTCAAACAGTTGATACCAAATGGTTTCCATAATCTAATACCACTTTTCCATAGAAACAAAGGTTTTGTGAAGATAGATTAAATGCGATACCAAATCAAAATTTGAAAGATTAACTCAGGGAGTCTTCAGAAAGCAAATCAATTTCTCTGTTTAGGAGGTAACTTTGCTCCAAACTAAATGAAATGCGTCTCAAGATAAAATAGAAAGTCATTAAAACAAAATCTTCGAGAATTTTAATTAATTTTATTATGCTGACATGGTTATATATATATATATATATATATATATATATATATATATATATAGATATATATATATATACACAATTACTGTTGTGATATATATATATATATATATATATATATACACACAATTACTGTTGTGATATATATATATATATATAATATATATATATATATATATATATATATATATATAGATAGTTCCTGAGGAGAGAGCAATTTCAAATTGGCCTGAGGGAGACCAACATTTTAAAAGGAACCTCAACTCTCGCTATACCCACCACACTTTCACATTCAAGAATTTAGACAGTTTTCATATATAAAAAATGCTACTAAAATAAAGCTGCAGTTTTGTTTGTCTAATTTATTTTACTGTTAACAATTAATTATATATATATATATATATATATATATATATATATATATATATATATATATATATTTCAACTGCAAAGAACACTCAGTATAATTAACGTAAAGAACGACGCTTGTATGGAGAACATTCCGCGCAAGATGAGGAGGGAAAACGAACAAATGAAAAAATGAGGTAACCACCCGGGAATCGAACCCGGGATCTTCCGATTGCCGGTCAGATATGATAACCACTACACCATGGTCCTCACTCGATCAGAAGTCGTAATTCTCTTACATACGCGCAGAAACCAATGCCCCGAAGGGGGCACCCCTCGCATGCCGCACCTATATATACATTTCAACTGCAAAGAACACGCAGTATAATTAACGTAAAGAACGACGCTTGTATAGGAGAACATTCCGCGCAAGATGAGGAGGGAGAACGAACAAATGAAAAAATGAGGTAACCACACTGGAATCGAACCCGGGATCTTCCGATTGCCGGTCAGATATGATAACCATGATAACCACTACACCATGGTCCTCACTCGATCAGAAGTCGTAATTCTCCTACATACGCGCAGAAACCAATGCCCCGAAGGGGGCACCTCCCGCATGCCGCACCTATATATACATTTCAACTGCAAAGAACACGCAGTATAATTAACGTAAAGAACGACGCTTGTATAGGAGAACATTCCGCGCAAGATGAGGAGGGAAACGAACAAATGAAAAAATGAGGTAACCACCCGGGAATCGAACCCGGGATCTTCCGATTGCCGGTCAGATATGATAACCACTACACCATGGTCCTCACTCGATCAGAAGTCGTAATTCTCTTACATACGCGCAGAAACCAATGCCCCGAAGGGGCACCCTCGCATGCCGCACCTATATATACACATTTCAACTGCAAAGAACACGCAGTATAATTAACGTAAAGAACGACGCTTGTATAGGAGAACATTCCCGCAAGATGAGGAGGGAGAACGAACAAATGAGGTAACCACACTGGAATCGAACCCGGGATCTTCCGATTGCCGGTCAGATATGATAACCACTACGCCATGGTCCTCACTCGATCAGAAGTCGTAATTCTCCTACATACGCGCAGAAACCAATGCCCCGAAGGGGGCACCTCCCGCATGCCGCACCTATATATACATTTCAACTGCAAAGAACACGCAGTATAATTAACGTAAAGAACGACGCTTGTATAGGAGAACATTCCGCGCAAGATGAGGAGGGAGAACGAACAAATGAAAAAAATGAGGTAACCACCCGGGAATCGAACCCGGGATCTTCCGATTGCCGGTCAGATATGATAACCACTACACCATGGTCCTCACTCGATCAGAAGTCGTAATTCTCTTACATACGCGCAGAAACCAATGCCCCGAAGGGGCACCTCCCGCATGCCGCACCTATATATACACATTTCAACTGCAAAGAACACTCAGTATAATTAACGTAAAGAACGACGCTTGTATAGGAGAACATTCCCCGCAAGATGAGGAGGGAGAACGAACAAATGAGGTAACCACCCAGGAATCGAACCCGGGATCTTCCGATTGCCGGTCAGATATGATAACCACTACGCCATGGTCCTCACTCGATCAGAAGTCGTAATTCTCCTACATACGCGCAGAAACCAATGCCCCGAAGGGGGCACCTCCCGCATGCCGCACCTATATATACATTTCAAATGCAAAGAACACGCAGTATAATTAACGTAAAGAACGACGCTTGTATAGGAGAACATTCCGCGCAAGATGAGGAAGGAGAACGAACAAATGAAAAAAATGAGGTAACCACCCGGGAATCGAACCCGGGATCTTCCGATTGCCGGTCAGATATGATAACCATGGTGTAGTGGTTATCATAACTGACCGGCAATCGGAAGATCCCGGTTCGGTTCCCGGGTGGTTACCTCATTTTTTTCATTTGTTCGTTCTCCCTCCTCATCTTGCGCGGAATGTTCTCCTATACAAGCGTCGTTCTTTACGTTAATTATACTGCGTGTTCTTTGCAGTTGAAATGTATATATAGGTGCGGCATGCGGGAGGTGACCCCTTCGGGGCATTGGTTTCTGCGCGTATGTAGGAGAATTACGACTTCTGATCGAGTGAGGACCATGGTGTAGTGGTTATCATATCTGACCGGCAATCGGAAGAACCCGGGTTCGATTCCCGGGTGGTTACCTCATTTTTTCATTTGTTCGTTCTCCCTCCTCATCTTGCGCGGAATGTTCTCCTATACAAGCGTCGTCCTTTACGTTTATATATATATATATATATATATATATATATATATATATGGTATATATATTGTGAAGAGAGTTATATTTGCCTGTTTTGACACATGACATAGAATGTTCAAAATGCGCCTCGGTGGTGTAGTGGTTAGCGTCGCTAAGTACGAATCCATCGGCCCCGGGATCGAGACCTGGTGATGGCAGCCGGCGCGCAGCAAAACCCAGCTGTTCATCCTTCCACACAATAAAGAAAGTGATTGGTAGATAAATGGGTACCCTGGCATGGCATGGGTGGCCTCGTGGTTAAGACGCTGGGCTGCTGGTGGGGCGTGGTTCGGATTCCACGTTAAACTGTAGGTCTAAGTTGGAGTGAAAAGCCTGACCTTCGTTGGAATAAACAATTCGGGCGGAAGCTAACCAAAGGTAAGGTAAGGTAAGGTCACGATTCAAAATGAAACATATGGCATGCGCGTGCGCGCGCGCGTTGTGTTTTTTTTGGGTACTCTACGGAATTGTGACAGTTTTTAGGATACACACAGAGCCCATCGCGACATTAGCGGTGTCACCGTAGTTTCAGACCAATTTTTTTAAGTGAAAATCATTAGATATCATCAAAAAAGGGGACATAATGAAGGTTAGGCTAGGTTAGATTAGTTTACGCTAGCTTAAGTTTGGTTAGGATATGTTAAGCTGAATAGGTGGAATGCCGCTATCCACACACAGAGAGAGAGAGAGAGAGAGAGAGAGAGAGAGAGAGAGAGAGAAATCTATTTTTATGGTCCAACCAGGAAATGAAAAAGTGTACCATTTATTAAAATTTAAAATGTAACTACTTTCAAGTAACGATTTTTTAAATCAAATTAAAGGTTGGTTTTCAGTGAAGAAAGTATTAGAGATGAAATTGTATTTGGGTATGGAGAGAAACAATTTGGGCAAAACCGGTGCTATTATTTGAAAGAAATAACTGAAATAATAATAATAATAATAATAATAATAATAATAATAATAATAATATTTGGTATCATGTTAATGAAAGGCGTCATAACTGTTATTGGGTTTCTGTTTAAAACATAAATTTTAAAATTAAATAAACATACTGATGAAACACAGGCCCACAATGCAGGTTTTGGACTGCATTGAAAGCCTGAAGATCATTACTTACTTACTTGTCCTTCCAGGACATCAAATTGTCCACAGGGCAGCATTGAAATTTCTCCACTCATTTCTGTCATGCACTAGCTCTTGCATATCTTCCTGGCTCAGGCCTTTACTTTCCATGTCTCTGTTTATGGTTCTTCTCCATGTATCCTTGGGTCTTCCTACTCCCCTCCTCCCATCTGGTTGCCACATTAAATTTTGCTTTGGTATTCTTGTATCTTCCATCCTTAATACATGTCCATAGTACCTCCATCTTCTTATCCTTATAATTTCTACTATCGATCTTTGTCTACATCGTCTTCTCACGCTTGCTCCTCACTAACATCTTAATACCGTCTTATTTTCATGATCTTTCTCAATCAAGATCATTAGTATATATATATATATATTATATATATATGCGCCTCGGTGGTGTAGTGGTTAGCGTCGCTCATTACGAATCCATCGGCCCTGCGATCGAGACCCGGTGATGGCAGGCGGCGCGCAGCCAAACCCAGTTGTTCATCCTTCCACACAATAAACAGATTGGTAGATAAATGGGTAGCCTAATGGTTAAGACGCTGGGCTGGTGGTGGGGCGTGGTTCGGATTTCACGTTAAACTGTAGGTCTAAGGTGGAGTGACAAGCTTGATCTTCGTCAAAATAAACAATTCGGGAGGAAGCAAAACCAAGTTTATATATATATATATATATATATATATTAGTGGTGGACCTGATGTCAGTTTTTCAACATCCGCGTATGCGGATCTTTAATTTCAATATCCGCGGATGCGGATGCGGATATTTAGTTAATCTATCAATATAATATAGAATTATAAATATATGACATAATTTTTCAAATTTCGTGATATTACTATTATGGCAGGCAATGCATAAGAATTAAAATTAATATTAATGTTTTCATTATGATAAAAATAATAACTTTCACAAGAGTTTCAGCCACAAAAAATTGAATGAAACAAGTTTCATTCAATTTTCTGTTACCAGGTATTTATATTTTGAGGTTTATATATTTGTTTGTTCATTAATAATAATTAATACTTTACATGAAATGTGCGCGATTTGTACTCAAAATTCCGAGCTATAAAACCTAACACTTTGTTCGCTTTATTGACCGCTGCTGTACTTTGTTTCGCTACTTTTAAATCACCAGTGACTAACTCCTAAATCTTTTTCCTGCTCTACGCTTGTTAACTCCTTCCCTGATATACTATACGCAAAATTACCGTTACGCGAACCTATATGTAAAATTTTGCACTTATCGACGTTAAATCTCATTTGCCATGTGACTGACCAGTCAACGATTTTATTCAGATCATTCTGGATTTTACCTCTATCTTCGCCATTAATCGCCCTACCACCCAGCTTCGTGTCATCCGCAAACTTTGAAACTGTATTGACTAGGCCGACATCTAAATCGTTAATATATATAAGAAAAAGCAAGGGGCCCAATACAGAACCCTGAGGAACGTCACTCGCTACATTAGCCCAACACGACTCCGCTCCATCAACGACCACCCTCTGTTTCCTACCTCGCAACCACTCTTCTATCCAATTTATTACTACACCCCTGATTCCATGAGCCTTAGTTTTCTGAATGAGTCTTTTGTGCGGTACGGTGTCAAACGCTTTTTGAAAATCTAAATACACTACATCAACCGCCCGATGACTATCGTAAACGTCAACCACGCTTTGAAAAAATTCTAAAAGATTAGTTAAGCAAGATTTGTTTCGCCTAAAACCGTGCTGCGTATTTCTAACTAAGTTATGCAATTCTAAGTGTTCGACTATACGATCCCTAATTATTGATTTTAGTAGCTTACCTACAACAGACGTTAAACTGATTAGCCTATAATTTCCCGCCGCACCTTTATCGCCTTTCTTAAAGATAGGTGTTACGTTTGCTAACTTGAAATTATCTGGTACGCACCCTTCAGAAAGAGACGCATTAAAAATCTTTGTTAGCGGCACAACAATACTATCTTTTAATTCTTTTAGTTGTAGGGGATATATGGAATCCGGCCCCGGTGATTTACGCGTCTTCATTTTATCAATATAGCGCATTACCTCCCCTTCACTAACCACAATATTATCCAAAATATTACCATTATCAAAAGGTATTATGTCTATGACCGTAGGGATATTCGTTACATCTTCTATAGTAAAAACTGACGTAAAAAATTCGTTTAGCAAGGTAGCCATTTCCTTGTTTTCAGAAACTAGATCTCCGTTAACATTTTTCAACGGCTCCAAGACACTTTTTACTGGATTTCTATTGTTGACGTATTGAAAGAATCGCTTGGGGTTTTCTTTACCGTTACGAGCTATGGAGATTTCAAATTCGCGCTTGGACTTTTTTATTACACTTTTCGCTTCACGCCTTGAGATATGTATTTGTCTCGTAACCACAAATTGTCTTTATCGCACTTATGCAGCCTATAAGCCCTATCTCTACTCTTTACAATGTCTCCTACTCTACAAGTAAACCACAAGGGCTTGTTATTAATTTCGCACGCTTAATTTTGTACGGTACACATTCCTCATTTATAGTCCTAAATACTGTTTCGAACGATTCCCACATTAGTTTTGCGTTGGAGTTCCCCATTACGTTTTCCCAATTGACGTGTGACAATTTATTTCGAAATTTACAAAAGTCTGCGTGCTGGAAGTTAAGAATTTTAGTAGAGTTAGTTGGTTTCGAGTGACTTACTGAGAGGACAAACTACCATATTGTGATCGCTATTGCTTAACGGTTCTATTACTTGAAGATCAGTAATTAGCCTATCATCCGTAGTTATTACTAAATCTAAAATACTGTTCAACCTCGTAGGTTCCCCAACCTTTTGAAAAAGAAAGCTATCCTCGAGAAAATTAACTAAACGATTACCTTCCGCGTCTCCCTGCATTGTATAGTAATTCACGTTGGCGCAATTAAAGTCACCCATAACTAAAGCCTACTTACTACTGATTATTCCCTTTAGTTCACGATATAACGCTTCGTCCGTATCAGCTGTTTGATTAGGGGGCCTATATATAACCGCAACAACAAGTTTGAAATCGTTCAGTTTAAGTTCTGCTATAGTCGAATCTATCAGTTCTGGAATTGTGTGCTTTACTTCTATAACGTTCGCAATATTATCTTTGATATACAATATAACACCGCCTCCTCGCCTACCTATTTTGTTTTTAACAAAAAGTCTATAACCTTTAATTTGATACTCCCCTACAAAGTCACGTGTTTCAGTGCTAAGCCACGATTCATTTATCGCAATTACATCATAGTCTTTACAAGCAATTCAAGAAAAAAATTTGTTTATTTTATTTCGTAGGCTACGAGCATTTAAGGATAGAACCTTCATATTGTTTGTAATTGCGACACCTTCGTTAGCGCAGGGGAAATTTGTAGAATTTACGCTGGGACCGTTCGAGTTACGGCATCCTGAAAAGAAGAGACAGTATTATGAAATAGTCTTCCTAAACGCGCAGCTCCAACGTCATTAAGATGAAGTCCATCTCCGAGGAACAAGTCCCTCCTGCCGTAGAAACTGTTCCAAAAATTTGCAAAATGCACTCCTTCCTGTTGGCAAAGAGACTTTAGGTTATTGTTAATATAGGTCGCCTTGCTGTAGAAATCGTTACGTTGGATAATTCGAGGAAGTATACCTGTTAAAACAATCTTATTAGTGTTTTCTTTTAATCGCTCTAGTAAGTCCCTGTACCCAGTGATGGGCAGTATCTAGATACATGTATCGCTGATACGTATCGATCGATACTTTTGTATCGGTATCGGTATCGCTTTAGTTACTTGACAAAAGTATCGATTTATCGGTATCGCTAAGGTCAATTTTCTTAAATGTATCGAAAAAAATCGATACTTCGATACATCGATACATTAATAAGAATTTTTAAATATTTAAATAGATGTTATAATATGACACTACTGAGTTATATTTATGAATATACATAAATAATAATATTATTAAATATTTATTTAATGACAGTACTACTCTACTGGTCACGTCACACAGTACGGCGCAACGTTTAAACACGTTTGTACTTGTGTTATTGAGATTAATTAACCATAATATAGAAACATTGTTAGCTGTAGAGAAGAAACTAGAGCGTTTGAATTCGAAGGCATTGCGTCATTGTCAGCCACTTCTCAATGCAGTCACAGTAGGGTTCACTAAGCGGTTTGAAAATTTTCTGTGCCTTGATGCGTCGCATGAGTGTAAAGCAGCAATACTGGCATCGTCTTCAAATCCTCTGTTCAAGTTAAAGTGGATGACACTAAAAGGCAAATTTAATACTAACATTGTCAAAAAGAGGGTTCAAGAAATGTTGGTTAATGCTGTTAAGAGCCTCAGTGAGCAGACCCCCCCAGCAACAACTGAGTGATGCTGCATCTGACGGAAGTGCAGGTGATTTCTTCTGTTATGAGTCTTCTTCCACTAATGTCTCTGCAACCCAAGATTCCACTGAGATGGAAGTTTTACAGTATCTGGGTGACGGAAGTCATTCTCTCCAATCTCTGAGGCAGTACCCAGGAATTCTACGGGTCTTCCTGAAGTATAACACACCACTACCATCCTCTGCTCCTGTAGAACGGTTGTTTAGTTTGGCTGGTCACATTCACGCTCCAAAAAGGAATAGACTGTCTGACCAGATGTTTAGCCAGCTGGTATTTTTGAAGGGTAATAGTAATTACTTTTAATTGTTAGTGTAATATTTTCAGTCATTCATGTATCCTACAAAATTAAAACATACTTTCATTAAATAAAGCAACTGTTTTTATTTACATCTATAAAACCCATTAAAATGTCGTTGATTTTACTTACAGTGCGTACAAATTACTAGTATAAACAATAATATCTAATACCTACATATTAAATGAATAATTACAAAAATGTACCGGCGATACATGTATCGGCGATGCATGTATCAGTATCGGTATCGCTTAAGACATCTAGAAAGTATCGGCGTATCGGTATCGCCTAAGACGTTCTTCATGTATCGATGTATCGGTATCGCTTTAGCGATTTTCATGTATCGATGCCCATCACTGCCTGTACCTTGCCAGCAGTTCTTCCGATCTAGAATTTAAAACGTTATTAGTACCGACATGAATAACATACGTTGTGTCCTCGGAGGTACCGTCTGTAAAATGGTCAACACTATTAGTTATATCCTCCACCCTTGCACCAGGGTAGCAGTAACGGCACCTACGACGAGGGTTTCTCCCACAGAATTCCTCGAGCAATCCTCGAACAATGGAATCGCCAACGAGTCGTATTTTCGGTTCATCAGCATCATCGAAACCTAAAACAGAAAACTTATTGTTTGTTATTACTGGTAGATATGTCTTAGGTCTTCTCAATGGGGCTCCATTACGCACTCGAACGAAGGGTTGGGAACTAGGGGAAGAGAGAGGGCTATTAGTCTCAAGGGATTCTAATTTTGCTGTCAGGAGCATCACGCTTTCTTCAAGCCTCACCCTGGCCTCCCTCTCACGCTCTAACTCGTTCCTCAGGACTTCCATGCTTGAGCACCACCTGCAAACTAACTGTTCATTATTATTAGCCATTGTAAACGCGTAAGCGGCAAATTTCCCTTCACAGCGACTGCAAGTATTTGACGGGGGTGCCATGCTTTTAATTAGTTAAAAAACAAAAAAACAAAAAACAAAAAACGAGCGTTTGGAAATTAATAAATTACAACGTCGGTCTACCGCGTTCTTGAAACGCAGAAACAGGTTCTTGTAACACAAATTTACACTAAATGAATATAGAATTAAGCTGCCGACGAAAGATCTGTAAAAGAGAGTATTTATAATACTTATCTGTCCGCGATTTGACCGACTTTTTTCCTTTTTTTCCACGGTGTGTGACCACACTCTACCTGACCTCTCGAAGGAAAAAAAAAATGAACCTTATGACTCCTCGTTTTCTGATAGATTTGAAAAACAAACAAGACAAGCCACGTGCAGTGGCCTTGGTTTGATCAAATAATATAGTACTGAATAACGTCAATAAATGAAATCCATTCGTTAATGAATGATTAGTAACACGAAGTAATTTAGTTAAGAATGCACCGAACACTATTTTTTTTTTAAACACTTCAACGAAAACCACTTATTCAATTGATAACACTGGACACTCGATAAAACAAGTCTGTTCAGAAGGAAAGACTGATCACATCTATATATATATATATATATATATATAATATATATATATATATATATATATATATATATATATTATATATATATATATATATATATATATATATAATATATATATATATATATAGATATATATATATATATATATATATATATATATATTATATATAAAATATATATATATATATATATATATATATATATATATATATATATATATATATATATATATATAATATATATATACATTCAACTGCAAAGAACACGCAGTATAATAACGTAAAGAAACGACGCTTGTATAGGAGATATTCCGCGCAAGACGAGAGAGAGAGAACGGAACAAATGAAAAAATGAGGTAACCACCTGGGAATCGAACCCGGGATATATATATATATATATATATATATATATATATATATATATATAAAGGGTGATCCAGAGAAATGGGACCCAAAAGAAACCCCTGTAACTCTTAAAGTATAAGTCCTTTTATAAAATCATCCGCATCATTCGAAAGAGGATAGTTACAAGTTTGTATAGGATTGTATAGGTTTTGACAATACAAGACAAGATAAGATACAAAACAAAATAAAAGTGTTAGTTAAAACTAACCCTTCAAGATGACTGCATGGACTGTGGAACAGCTGCGTTTCATAACTGAGCAATATTATGAGCATGGAAGAAGTGTAGTTTCAGCTCAAAGATCTTTCAAGACAAATTTCAGATGTCAAAATTACCTTCTAAGAAAGTAATCCGTCGGTGTGTCAGAAATTTTTCCCTAACTGGCAGCATTGGAAAAAGAAAACCAACTGGAAGAGTGCGCACAGCAAGGATAGACGAGATCATTAACAGAACTCATGAAATTGTACAGGATAATCCTAACATAAGCAGGATATGCTCTTTCCATATAAAATTCAAACAGTGCAACAACTGAACGATGGAGATTTCGCACGAAGACGACAATTCTGTCAATGGATCCAACAGAAGGTAAATGACACCACCAATTTTCTAGCAACTTTGATTATGTCAGACGAAGCCCATTTTCACTTGAATGGAACTGTAAACAAACAAAATTGTCGTTTCTGGGCAACAGAAAATCCATTGAATATTACCGAAGTCCCGTTGCATAGTCAGCGTGTAACTGTTTGGTGTGGTCTTACTGCATCTCAGATCATAGGGCCGTACTTTTTCGAGGATTCCACCGGAAACACGGTCACTGTAAATGGTGATCGCTACGAAAAAATGTTGACCGATTTCCTTATTCCTAAATTAAGAGATCTTTGTCTAGAAAACCACGGGTTCCAACAAGACGGAGCTACCTGCCATACCACGAGGAACTGCATGGCAGTTTTGCGTCAAACGTTTCCAGGCGAGTTAATCTCAAGATTTGGAGACGTTGAATGGCCCGCAAGGTCTCCGGATTTTTCTCCCTTAGATTATTATCTCTGGGGATATTTAAAGAGTAGGGTCTACAGAAATAACCCAGCGACCTTGCAAGAATTGAAGGCCGCCATCACAAATGAGATACAAGCCATACCACCGCACACTCTTGCAAAAGTGATGCAGAACTTACAAGTGAGAACACTGGAATACTTGGCAACTAATGGAGCACATTTGAAAGGAGTCATTTTTAAAAAATAAATATTTCATAATAAACTTGTAACTCTACTCTTTCGAATGATATATAGTTTTTATGAAAGGAATTAAATATTAAGAATATCTGGCTTTTTTTTATGGGTCCCATTTATCTGGATCACCCAGTATATATATATATATATATATATATATATATATATATATATATATATATAAAACGACGTAAGTATAGAGGAGTGTTCTGCACACGAGGAAGAGAAATAACAAACCAATGAAAAATAAGGCACCCGCCCGGGCGGGTGCCTTATTTTTCATTGGTTTGTTATTTCTCTTCCTCGTGTGCAGAACACTCCTCTATACTTACGTCGTTTCTATACGTTAATATACTGCGATGTCATTGCAGTTAAATGTGTATATATATATATATGCGTCGGAGAACTACTTCACTTCGTAACATTTTGGATCGAAAAATTAAAAGTCTCATTCGAAATAGTCAGTGGAGTAAAAAAGCAAGCTCAAAGTGTGTTTTGAACCTTTCTTCGAAAACATTAGTGACGATGCAAAAAGTGCCCTTGGATATGGTATGTCCTTTTTTATTGTTAAAAAACCTTCGGCTTTACAAATTTGTTACAGTCTCGCGTGTTTTGAAAAACAGTGTAATCTCCCTCAGTATTTGTTTAACATAGTTAAAGGCCTCGTTTATAGTGCGGCGAATAGTAATTACGAAGATAACTTTCCTAAAAGTTTTCGCAATAGCCTCTCACAATTAAAAAAAGATGGGGAGCTCCATATTACTAAAGCAGACAAGGCTAACACCATAGTTATTATGGACAAAGTGGACTACATCGGAAAGATGAACGAGCTTCTCCAGGACCCCGCCACATACAGCAAACTTAGGAAGAACCCGCAGGATGACGTCATCAAATCATTTAATAGTGGCTTCAAACGCATTCTCAAAGATCATAAGGACTTAATTCCGCTTTTCATGTCCACTTCACCTTCTCTGCCCTACCTTTACGGTCTTATTAAAACCCACAAACCTGGCAACCCTATGCGCCCTATTATTAGCTCGGTGGGCTCTATTACTTATAAACTCTCCAAATGGCTTGTCAAAGTCTTGTCCCCCATTCTCGGAACTATCTCTGATTCACATGTAAAAAATTCCATGGATCTTACTGAAAAATTGAATAATGCACGTACTGAAACTAACGATAGATTGAGCAGTTTTGACGTTTGTTCATTGTTTAAAAAAGTGCCGATTGACAATATGCTTGACTTTCTCTCCCAAGAATTACATAAGTATGACCTGCCACTACCTTCACACATTGTTTTGGAACTTATTAAGCTTTGCATCAAAGACTGTAAATTCACTTTCAATAACGAGTATTATCAACAAGTTTTTGGGATGGCCATGGGCAACCCCTTATCGCCCCTCCTCTCCAATATTTATATGGAGTTTTTCGAAATTACTTACATTCCGAGAATCCTGGGGGTTGGCATCCCTTGGTTGCGGTACGTCGACGATATTTTGTGTATCTGGCCCATGAATCGTGACCTGGATAACTTCCTCCTTCAGTTAAATGATCAAGTCCCCTCCATTAAGTTTACTTTAGAAGTGGAACAAGACAATTCAATCCCATTTTTGGATGTGCGTGTACATAGGGAAAGCCCAGGTTTTAAGTTTAGTATCTATCGGAAAACAACAAACAATTTGTCTTACGTACACTTTTACTCGGGACATGACAACCCCATTAAGAAGGCCATTTTTTCATCAATGTTTCTCCGCGCCCTTAGGATCGCCAGTCCGGAATACATCGATGCCGAATTGGAAAAAATCAACGGTATTGGAAGTGATCTGTGTTATCCATCTGCGTTTATGGAATCTTGTCTCAACAAGGCAAAACGAACTTTCTATCGTGTCAATAATAACACTCGTACTTTGTCAAAAAATATTTTAGTACTTCCATTTTTCCCGGGCTTTTTAGGCATTGCTAATGTACTTAAACTTTTGGATATTAATGTAGTATTTTCATATAGCAATATTGTGAAAAATATCATAGTAAAAAATAGCCCTACCAATAATTCAGGCATTATCTATAAAATTGGTTGTAAACACTGTGATTCCTTTTACATAGGTCAGACGGGAAAGGATTTGCACACACGTATAAAACAGCATCAATATTCCGTTAGAACAGGACAGTTGTCCAGTGCCCTTTTTGTCCATTTGTCAGAGTTATCCCACTGTATTGATTGGAATAATGCTTCAGTTTTATTCCACTCTAGCAACATTGTTAATAGAAATATTCTTGAGTCTGCCATTATCCAACTTTCAAATAACTTCAACATAAGCAAAGGTCTTTTTCAACTCGATCCTGTTGTTTTGAATTCCTTCAAAACAGATTTAGATAAGAAGGGTAGAACGCTAAATCTTTGGTAAACTTGTATGCTACTTTATTAACTTTTAATTTTCATTTTATTTTTACATACATCGAAACTTAACCATAAAAGGCAGAGTGTTAAAACCCGGGCAGATTTCCAGTATAAATATGTATTTTTATAATTCATTTGATCTTGTGCTAAAAATCGATATTTTTTCCTTACAAATCTGTATGCCTCTCTGATAATCCTTTAATTTTTAATTTTTACTTCTCCCTGTATTGTATATATATTTATATATATATATGGGTATGTGTGTATATATGTATATATATATATATATATGTATATATATATATATATGTGTGTGTATGTGTATATTATTTATTTTTCTTTTTTTTTCTTTCTGTAACCTATATATAGGCTGTAACCCTTTTATGTACTTCAGTGTTCCTGAGGATGTCATTAGACGAAAGCGCTTGAGCACCATTTTGTGTTTCCTTTCCTTCGTGGTTTTATTCATCATAAATATTTTTCACGTGTTACTTTCGTGAAATAATTTTCATATATACAGTGTGTCCGTAAAGTCATGGTGGGATTTTAAATAGCTATATTATTGCAACGAAACATGATAATGAGATGAAAAAAAGGCAAATTGAAGAACAACTCTAAAAGAATAACTTTATTTAACGTAGTTCGATATGGGCTCCTCTGGTAGCCCTGCAGACATCTAGGCGGTGATTCAATTCCAGCCACACACGCCCAAGAACATCAGGAGTGACGGATGCGATAGCTTCCGTGATTCGCTCGTGCAAGTGATGAATATCTCTAATGGGTACACTGTACACGCTTTGCTTGACGTAACCCCACAAATAAAAGTCCAAAGGTATCAGGTCCGGAGAGCGTGGAGGCCATGGCTTCCATCCTCCTCTTCCTATCCATCTTTGTGGAAATTTTTCATTAAGGAATTCTCGAACAACGTTGGCATAGTGCGGAGGAGCACCATCTTGCTGAAAGATGACATTATTGTCAATAAATTGGGGTACTGCAAAATGTTCCAACATAGCGAGGTAGTTGTGTGACGTCACAGTGGGTTCCGCGAAGAAAAATGGGCCAATCACTCGATC
This sequence comes from Bathynomus jamesi, assembly GCA_023014485.1. Classification (NCBI taxonomy): domain Eukaryota; kingdom Metazoa; phylum Arthropoda; class Malacostraca; order Isopoda; family Cirolanidae; genus Bathynomus; species Bathynomus jamesi. The sequence continues at coordinate 406,763 of JAJOZX010003406.1, read as the reverse complement.
TCGTGCTAGAGCACACCACACATTAACTTTCGGGCTATTACGCTCATGTTCAACATAGGCATGTGGACAGCCTAGACTAACTACGAGATAAAGGTTAAGCTTAGCCTAGACTAACTACAAGATACAACTTTGAGAGTTGTTCTTAAATTTGGCATTGTTTCATCTCATTATCATGTTTCCTTGCAATAATATAGCTATTTAAAATCCCACCATGACTTTACGGACACACTGTATATATATATGTATATATAAAATATATATATATATATATATATATATATATATATATATATATATATATAGGGGTTGGACAAAATAATATGAACACCTTGATAAATGGCGGTTTTTATTCTTAATATGGAGTTGGTCCTCCTTTAGCGGCAATAACAGCTGCAATGCGTCGGGGAATTGAGTCATACAGCTTTTGGACAGTGGCTAGAGGAATCCTGAGCCATTCTTCGAGCAAACCCTGCTCCAGTTCCTCCAAAGACGCCGGCGGTGGGAATCGGCTTCTGACCTGCTGCTCCAACTGACACCACAGATGCTCGATAATGTTAAGATCCGGGGATTGTGGAGGCCAATCCAAGCGTTCTACTTCACTAACATGCTCTTCAAACCAGTTTTTAACGACCCCAACGGTGTGGATTGGTGCATTATCATCCTGGAAGACGGCACCGCCATTGGGAAACAGCGTTTGGACCATGGGATGGACCTGATCAGCCAATATTGACAGATAGACCTGGACGTTAACCCTACCATGCAGTACTACAGCTGGGCCAAGAGTATTCCACGATATTGCTGCCCAAACCATCACAGATCCGCCTCCATGCTTAACGGTTGGGGTCAGGCAGTCGGGGTCATAAGCATCTTTAGGCTGTCTCCAGACGTAAACTCGACCGGAACATGGAAATAGCGTAAAGGAGGATTCGTCGGAGTAGACTACATTCTTCCACCGGTCCATTGACCAATTCTTATGGTCATTACACCATTTTCTGCGCCGCTCAATGTTGATGTGCGAAAGGAAGGGTTTGGCAATTGCAGCCCTCCCATGGTATCCAGCTCCATGGAGCTCGCGACGTACAGTTCTGGTCGATACCGGGCTTGCAAGATGCTGGTTAAGCTCTGCAGTCACTTTTGGAGCTGTGGTCTTATGGTTCTTTGTCACAATGCGCTTTAGCACCCGGCGGTCTCGATCACACAGCTTCTTCTTCTTGCGTCCACTATTGCATTTGTCGGTGCTTGTCTTTCCATGGTTTTGGTATGCAGACATGACCATAGAGACAGTTCCTCTGGATACATTGAACATCTGAGCGGTTTTCGTCACCGATGCACCAGCCATCCGCGCTCCGACAATTTGCCCTCTTTGGAAGTCTGACAGATCTTTCATAACTGCTAATTCATAATTCACTCAGATCTGCAAAAACAACGTGAGGGTTATAACATGATATATACACTCTCTGTTACGCATTTAAATAGGTTTGCCAGTCATTTGACCGCTTACTTTGTGTCTGAGCAGTCCGTAAAGATAACCGGTGAAATCGGCGGGTGTTCATATTATTTTGTCTAACCCCTGTATATATATATATATATATATATATATATATATATATATATATATATATATATATATATATATATATATATATATATATATATATATACAGGGCGTCCCAAAAAAATGTATACACACTTTAACAGCTGATAGCTCAATTGATGTTTCTTTCTTTCCAAGTTAAACCCATTAGAATTAATAATGGCAGTCAGACTAAGCTTTGAACAAAGGAAATTCATTCTAAAATGCTACTGGACGTGTGAAAACGCAGTTGAAGTGCAAAGACAGTTTAGGAGGGAGTTTCAAACAGATCCACCAACGCGACTTACCATCACTCGAATTAGAGATAAGTTTGAAGCCGATGGAATTGTTCAGAATGTCCACAAGAAGCGTTCCGGAAGACCACGGACATCGACAAGCCCCACAAAGCAAGAAAGAGTACTGGAAACGTATCAACAAAGTCCAAGAAAATCTGTGCGGCAAGCGAGTCGTGAGGTAGGAATTTCAAATCGTCTGTCCAACGCATTTTGAGCGCTGTCAATGGAAAAGTTACATTCCAAGATTAGTCCATGCTATTAATGAAGATGATCCGGACCGAAGAGTGGAGTATTGCGAGTGGTACTTGGCACGATGTGGATGTGGATTGGACGAAGGGGTTTCGTAGAATACCCTCCGCGTTCACCAGACCTCACACCACTAGACTTTTTTTTATGGGGATACTTAAAAGACAAAGTCTACGCTATAAAACCTGCAACAGTCGCTGAATTGAGAGCAGCCATTGAACGAGAATGCACACAAATACCAAACGAAATGTTTCGTGATGTTTGCGATTCCATTGCTTCGCGTTATCAGCAGTGCCTGGACCAGAACGGACGTCAGTTTGAAAACAGGCGTTGACAAAACAATTAAATAATGTCTGTAGATTCTATTACATTTTGAAAATGAAATGTATTTTAATAAACACTGCCTTTATAAGTATTTAAAGTGTGTATACATTTGTTTGGGACGCCCTGTATATCAGATCCAAAGAATCCAGTCAATTTCATTACTGTATCCATCAATACCAGTACCTTGCCAACCAAAAATAAGTCACGGTCCATATCACTTGCAGACCAAGTCACAATTTACAACCATATACATTACAATATATATACTTAGGAGGAAAAGTGTGGCTGTAAAGACTGTACAGTAATGTAGAAATGTGTGTGCACCCATTTTGGGTTTCCCATTTAAAGGTGTTTGTGGGGCAAGTGAAGATCATGAGTTTTTCAATACCTCACAGTACTATGGGGGCACCGCTCGGCAGAGGAATCTCTCTAAATGGGGTGTGTAAGGACAGAGAGTATCCCCTAACCCAAAATGCTGCCTCCCTATATCCCAACAACACTTGTGTTGAGCTGTGGGATCTATCACCACAAAGCCTTAATTTTACTACCTTAAACTATACCCAATCTATCAACATATGCGTCTAATCGATTTTTAAACATGTTCATAGACGTTCTACTAATTACTTCTACCGGCAAACTATTCCAGCTATTTACTATTCTATGCGTAAAAAAGTTTTTGGCAATTGCTGTCTCGAACCTTCTACTTGTCAACTTACACCCGTTATTTCTAGTCCTATTATATTGAGATATTTCGAAAAAGCTATCTCTATCTACGTTATCGAACCCATTCATAATTTTGAAAACCTGGATTAGATCACCCCTTAGCCGCCGAGTCTCGAGTGTAGTCAATTTTGACTCCTTAATCCTATCCTCGTACGACTTTGACCTAAGCGACGGAATCATCTTAGTTGCTCGTCTTTGAACTCTTTCGATTTTGTCTATATCTTTGCGCATATGCGGATTCCAAAATTGGACCGCTTACTCCAAATGGGGTCTAATTAATGATTTGTAAAGAGGAACTATAATATCGCGCGATTTGTACTCAAAATTCCGAGCTTACACTTTGTTCGCCTTATTGACCGCTGCTGTACTTTGTTTCGCTACTTTTAAATCACCAGTGACTAAAAATTACCGTTACGTGAACCTATATGCAAAATTTTGCACTTATCAACGTTAAATCTCATTTGCCATGTGACTGACCAATCAACGATTTTATTCAGATCTTCCTGGATTTTACCTCTATCTTCGTCATTAATCGCCCTACCACCCAACTTCGTGTCATCCGCAAACTTTGAAACTGTACTGACTAGGCCGACATCTAAATCGTTAATATATATAAGAAAAAGCAAGGGGCCCAATACGGAACCCTGAGGAACGCCACTCGCTACATTAGCCCAACACGACTCCGCTCCATCAACGACCACCCTCTGTTTCCTGTCTCGCAACCACTCTTCTATCCAATTTATTACCACACCCATGATTCCATGAGCTTTAGTTTTCTCAATGAGTCTTTTGTGCGGTACGGTGTCAAACGCTTTTTGAAAATCTAAATACACTACATCAACCGCCCGATGCCTATCGTAAACTTCAACCACGCTTTGAAAAAATTCTAAAAGATTAGTTAAGCTGGGGGCCCTGATCTTCAAGTAATCCTTTATTTCTAATAGAAAAAAATGATGCAAAGAATAAATGTTGCAAAAAGATCATGTGATTAATACGAGTTTTAAGTCTCTTAAAACTGAACTTATAACGGTTGTTTTCATTCTTATAAAGATTTTTATAATTTCTAATTATTTATTTAATGTTTAAAACAAGATATACAGTTAGTGCTAATACAAAATATAGATTTATGTACCTAATTTAAACCTTTTAAATGCCATGCCATGAAACCTTATATAAATTGACTTCAGTGAAAGAACTGAAACATACTGTACATACATACATACATACATCTTACTCGCGCCTTACTCGACGTCTTCGAACGACAGCTCAGGATAGACCTGCGTCCACTCATCTGCAGCATCCCGCCTCATTTGCGAGATTCGGTGGAGGAGAGAGTTGGTTTCCACTCTCCAACTGCCTTCGTAGGGCTGGTCAGGGACTTTTCACAACAACTTGTTCAGATGGTTTTGGAAATTATTCAGGTTGGTCTGCTAGAGGTCCCTTAGTTTTTCGGTTGCATGTTATTATAGTAGCATGGTAGTTTTGGGCCATCTATTGCGAGGGTATTTTCCATCTTCGTTTTCATGGCCTCTTGTGTATATATATATATGTATATATATATATATATATATATATATATATAATACGAAAGTTTCTACAAAACGCATTTACTTTTAAATTTGTTTGTAGACTAGATTATTCCAAATATAAACTACATATGATAAGGGATCTTGATGTTTCAAGTGTGTAGTTAGGTTTTTGGAAGCAAAACTTATTACGTCTCAGGTTCAGTGAGCGGTTAACTTGGTTGTTCGATATGAATTACATAATTAACACAGGAATTTCCTTATCTGACAAGGCTTGGAAGCGCGACCATGTATGTCGTATGAAGCGCCGCAAGTGTGGAATTTTGCCATGTTGGAGGGTGCCTGTGTGAATGGATGTGTGAGCTTAACTTTCTGCCTTTTTCTCTCTTTTTCACTAATTCCTGTACTTTACATCCTAGTTTTCTGCCTTCTCACCCCAAATCCTTGGGAAATGAGATTTTGGATCACCTGAAGATCAGGGCCCCCAGCCTTCTTTAGTTAACTTTATAAGGCTAACTAACAAAAATATCACGACCTAACCTAACCAATCGTCAAGGGCGTACAGTTGACCTAACGATTGGTTAGGTTAGGTCGTGATATTTTCGTTAGTTAGCCTTATAAGGCTTATAAGGCTAACTAAAGAAGGCTGGGGGCCCTGATTTTCAGGTGATCCGAGATTTTTTATAATACCTTTGGTTAGCTTCCGCCCGAATTGTTCATTCTGACGAAGGTCAAGCTTTTCACTCCACCTTAGACCTACAGTTTAACGTGGAATCCGAACCACGCCCCATCAGCAGCCCAGCGTCTTAGCCACTAGGCCACCTAGGGTACCCATTTATCTACCAACCACTTTCTTTATTGTGTAGAAGGATGAACAGCTGGGTTTTGCTGCGCGCCGGCTGCCGTCGGGTCTCGACGGATGGATTCGTAGTCAGCGACGCTAACCACTACACCACCGAGGCGCATAATATATGTATGTATGTACGTACGTTTCCTTATGAAATATTTTATGAATACGTGAGCAGATATTCAGTTTGTGCAGATCATTAAGCCTAAGTAGGTTTTGGCATTTGGAAATAATTTTGGAGCAAGTGTAGTTTACGTTCCTCTGACACAAAAGGGGACACAAACTACACTAGGTCAAAGTTGGAGTCCGTAAACTACACTAGGATCTTTAGGAGACACTTTTTAAATTAATTCATCAAATAAAACGTTAAAACTAACGAAATATTACGACTTAACCTAACCGTAACCGATCGTCAATATATATATATATATATATATTGACGCTTGGTTAGGTTAAGTCGTAATATTTTCGTTGGTTTTAACGGCTTATTTGATTAGGTATACGCGGACAAAGTTGGGGAACGTAAATTACACTAGGATAATGTAGGGGAACGTAAACTACACTAGGCACCACAGGGGGACGTAAACTACACTTGCTCCATAATTTTTTTCTGCGTTCTCAAGTTTAGCTCCTGAAATGTTTTTTTTAATGTATCCAATTTCAAGTACATAGATCATATATTGGCTTCATTCCCCCGAAACTGCTCTGATATGTACTATGTGAGGATGTGCAAGGATATAATATAGATTTACTTGTAGCTTAATAAACATAAAACTGAAATGAAAGTTTATAAAAATAGTAATTTTCAAAGTTCAAACAACATTCTGACGTAACACGCTCTCGAGCACAAGCGATAACGAATTTAATGAAAGCTTAAATCCTTTGATTATAATGGTGACATCAGAATTGGGATAGTGCGTTTCATGGATTTTTTTCAAAATGGATGACCCCACGGGATTTAGCTGAAATTTTTATTATACTTATATCTTAATGTCCTGACAACAAAAATAATAATTTTTTCATGGAGAAATGCGCGGAAGGTAAAGTAAAATGAAGAAATAAAGAGAACTAGTTTGCCGCGCGCATGATGGTTTCTATGGTAACTAGCATTTTGATATTCAGTTTTGCGCAGTTTTCATTCGCTTATGAAGGAAGCTTTATTGACAATCAAAAATCACGTCGGATACGTGTAATTTGCAGTGGTTATTTGAAAACATCAAAACCGAATATGATGCCGCTAAATTCTTGCGAGATTATGGAATAATTCCAGCAAATAAAATATGCAGCAAGAAGCATCAATGAATTTAAAACCAAAAGATAACACCATTGTATGGCGCTGCAGAAAAAACAGCTGTAAAGAGGATGCATCTGTTAAAAAAAATACATGGTTAGAAGGCTCGACCATTGCTTTGAAAAAAAATCATATTGGTGATTTATTCGTGGTCACAAGAATATACGTCAATGAAATATTACGAAAAAGAGTTATGCATAAGCCACACTACTACAGTAGATTTCAACAGTTATTTGAGAGAGGTAAGCTAGCCCACCATAAACATATAATTCACATAACCTAACCTAATCTTATCAATTTAATTACGGGTGTGTGCCGATTCAGTCTTGAAAGAGCCAGCCGTAATTAGTGGAGAAAGTCAAACTGTAGAAATAGACGAAACGTATTTCAGCAGACGTAAGAACAACAAAGGAAGAGTTTTAGCGGAGCAATGAGTATTTGGCGACATATGCCGTGAAACCAAAGAGGTATTTCTGTATGCAGTGCCAAACAGAAATGCGGAAACATTACTGAACTGTATAAAAACAAACATTCGGCCAGCACCACAATTATTAGTGACATGTGGAAAGCATATGAAGGTATCGAAAAAATTGAAACCTATCAGTACAAGCACCAAATTGTAAATCACACTCAAAATTTTATTAATCCAGAATCAGGTACCCACCCGCAAACTATAGAGAGCACCCGACATGCTTTGAAACAACGCAACAAGCGACAGTGCGGGACTCATCGTCAAATGATAGACTCTTATTTATGCGAGTACATATAAATGCGAGTTTATTGCGAGTTTAGACAGCCATGAGTGGATCCTAAGGTCTTTGTTGGTCTGAAACATTATAACATATGGAGACAAAGGAACAAAAATAAAGATTTATTCAACAAAATACTAAGAGACATTAAAAATTGTCCTAAATAAATTACTATTATTTATTCAGTAAAACAATTGGTTTGTTAAATATTTGTTAAATACAGAGCTGGGCAATAAATACATTGAATGTATTTAAATACTAAATACTAAATACTAAATACATGGGAGAAATGTATTTAAATACTAAATACTAAATACATTTTACGAATGTATTTAGATACTAAATACAAAATACATCAATTGTATTTAAATACATTTGTAAATACATTTTAAATACATACAAATTTTAACATATGCATTCACTAATTCACTAAGCCATGACACGCACACGATAAAGAAATCAACCGCTTTCGACTAAGAGTGGCACACAACTGATTGAACTGACACGTTGAAACATGAACCATGCTGTACTACACTGTCGACGCGCCGTACTGTGCTAGTACAGAACGTGTATTAAACCAGTAAAAGTATTTACATTTTTATATTTTGAGTATTTAAATACATTGTATTTAAATACTCATTAAAGTATTTAAATACTATATTTAAATACATGAAAAACAATGTATTTATAAATACAGTTCTAAATACACAAATGTATTTAAATACAAATGTATTTAAATACTGCCCAGCTCTGGTTAAATAAAGGATTTCTTATTTTATTTTTTGTCTGTTAGCATAAAAACCGTCATGCGCGCGGCAAACTAGTTCTCTCTATTTTTTTCATTTTACTTTACCTTCTGCGCATTTCTCCATGAAAAAAAAATATTATTTTTGTTGTCAGGACATTAAGATATATATATATAATAAAAATTTCAGCTAAATCCCGTGGGTCGTCCATTTGGAAAAGACCCCGTTGCACGTATAATTTAGGGAAAAAAAGTCTGCCTAAAAGCATAAAAATTACTACTTGGTAATGTGTGAGTTTTGTTTTCAAAATTTTATTACCGTCACCTACCTTGCGTAATACTTTCTGATGTTGAAGATCAGAGCGAGAGGGTCGTACGCGTGCAGTTACTATAAACAATAATACAGGGTGTCCCATAAGTCTGGAACCATAGGGTGAAATAAGTAATTCATTTTTTTCCGTTTATGCAAGTGCCTATGATGTCTTTGAGTAAGGAAGAACACATCCAGGTAATTCTGTTCGTAGGAAATCGGATTCAGAGGGAGGTCGCTGAGGAATTTAACAGATTGCATCCGGACCGCGTGCCGATAACACAGCTGCTGTGTCGGCAAACTTGTAGCAAAGTTCAGGGAAACGGGATCCATAGGAGATAAACCACGCAATGGACCTCCGAGGACATCCACCGACGATGACACAGCCGCTACCATCCTCGCTCATTTCACAAACAGTCCCCAAAAGTCTCTTCGGCGTTCTTATTGCCGTTTTTATCATTTTGCCCTATGGTTCCAGACTTACGGGACACCCTGTAGTATGGTATATTTAATGGCGTGGCACTAACTCCTTTTGGAATTCTAAGATGACAAAATATTGTTTTACGAATACCACAAATCTCAATTGGGACCTCACTAATTTAAATTATGTAATTTCATACTAAACTTTATAAT
>JAJOZX010003406.1:367500-395000 GCA_023014485.1 Bathynomus jamesi | reverse complement strand
GCGCGTATTTGAAAGGTTACCAATACGTAACGTCGTCCTTTTAGGGTTAATTTCTATTAATTTCTATTACTGTTCTACTTTTTAAGGGTATTTTCTGGTATAAACAACGCCATTTCTACTCAAAAAGCTCTACATGAACACGCTGTTTTCCCTAAAACCGTTTATTAATTTTGGCTTTGTAATTTATGAATGGGGACTTTTATTATTAATTTAACCTACGAGAGAGAGTTACAGGCTAACAAAAACCCTAAGTTTCACTCTAGGCTAGCCCAAAAAGGAAGTAGAAAAGTTAGAAATAGCAATGAAAAAAAGAACACTGAAAACTTGAACCTTGTACCACTTACAGACCCGCGTAAAGTTTTCACACAGGAATAGTATAGTAATAGTAAAATATAGAACGGACGAGGCTCTCTCCCTCCTCCCCGGCAACTGCTGACAGAAAGTAGCGGTGAAAGAAGATTTATAGGAAAGTAGGAAAAAGTATAATGAAAAGAAGGTAATTATTGAATGTTTCACCAACACTGAAATTAATATCCAAAATACATTTTTCTAATGTATTTTGGTGTGTTCTGTTCAAATATGACCTTCATATCTTGCGCAAATGAACCAAAACAAAGTTATGACACTGTTGGTGAAACATTCAATAATAACCGAAAAGAATAGCTTCAGAGTTCATTTACACCATGCGTACACCTCACCTCTCGTGTACCCAGTTAAGTATTAAATGACAGCGGAAAATGAAGGGTAGCATGAATACTAAACTACTACTACTACTACTAAATTCTTTGTTTAAATTAAACACAGTTTTCTGGGTGTAACATGGTTTCGGTAAATATTTACTATTACACCGGTCTCCGGTAGAAAGTTTTAAAAGTTGGTTTTCAATGTTTTTCAATGTGCTGAATTAAAAAATGATACTCATTTCCGTCGCAAATGATTTGTTAAAGAGTTATTGAAGCTTAAAGCTTTTAAAAACTTTCTACCCTTTTTTACCAGGGGACCCCCAGTGGGAGCCGGGAGTTTTTGGGTGGGGAGAATCACAAAAACGAGTGGTTTCCGAAGATTTTTAAAGTCAGATTAATATAAAACACATCAAAAAACAGAGGAAAAACATAAATTTCACCTTCAAAATTGGCCGAACCTAAAACAACCTAAGCAAACCTAACCTAACCTAAAACAACCTAACCTAACCTAACCCCTAACATTATCCAAAATTATAAAAAAATACGCCATTTTTTTTACCCTTTTCCCGTTAGAGAGTTTAAGCTTCAATAACTCTTTAACAAATCATTTGCGACGGAAATGAGTATCATTTTTTAATTCAGCACATTGAAAAACATTGAAAACCAGCTTTTAAAACTTTCTACCGTAGACCGGTGTAATAGTAAAGAAATACCCGGTTTTTCTGTTATTATTGTTATTAATAATCTTTTAATAAAGTCTCATTATGGACATACAAGAAATACGGTTAGGTCAACTGTATGCCCTTGACAATTGGTTAGGTTAAGTTGTGATATTTTCGGCAAAATGTCTGAGGTCCGGGATAACAGGAAAGTACCGAAATTTGTTACAAGGATCGTGATTGGGCGAAATTTGATCACGTGGGAAATAACTAACCAGCCTAAAACGACCATCTAACCCAGTATAGCCTAACCCAGACGTAAGACTGGTCCGATGGATGAAATGGGATCAATGAAATCTGGTTTCCCCGAAACTCATTAAAATTATTAACCTCGGCAAAATATAAGCGCAAGAAACATAGCACATTATGGACTTAAACTCTCCTAATTTAAAGCAAAGACGTTTTCTTTTTAAACAAACGAATTGCCCATCATAATAAAAACCCACTCTAATAGACAGAGTTTATTTCCACGACAGTTTCGATGCCCAATGGCATCCTCTTCGGGTGAATACAGAAAACGTTTTTCTGTATCCACCCGAAGAGGATGTCAGTGGGCATCGAAACTGTTGTGGAAATAAACTCTGTCTATTAGAGTAGGTTTTTATTATCATATTTTGACCTTCACGTAGAGAAGTGGTCTTTTGCGTGAATTACCCATCATTTACATAGATCTAAAAATATCGACATAATTTAATTATATTTAATTATAAATGTCCGCGTATCATAAATTATTGCAAATTAAAACTTTTCCAACAACGTCACCAAAAATCATTAGAATTTATATCTTAAGTACGACTTACCATTTCTTGTTTGATTTCTCTTAAACTTCGTGAGGCAACTCGTGTACAATAAGATATTAGGATTTTTCCTTAAACATTTATTTAACAATAACTCATTCAATCAAATAATTCACGATGTTTACACCAATAAAATCTTGAATAATTTATTCTAAATCTGCAAACATCACCTTTGCAAAACCGTAAACATGAATCAGTGTAATAAAAACTCCCCAAAAAACCGCACAATTCAATGAATTCAGTTTTGTCCTAATTGAAACGAGTGTTTGTTACGCGCGTGATACAAAACGCGATAGTAAGTGTGCGGATGTCACTCGGATGAGGACGAGCTGCAGACTGCAGAGAAATGAGAAACGGGAGACCATTTATGTCGACCAGAAAAAGCACGGGTCAGAAGATGGCCACGAGCAGGTGAAATCTTCGAAGACAGTGATACACTTACTTATAAAGATAAAAACCTCAAATTATTATTATTATTATTATTATTATTATTGTTGTTGTTGTTGTTTGGTATATAAATGTACCCATACAGAAACCTGTTATTAGAAACAACAAACCAGGTTTAGTTTACCACTTTTAGTTTGGATCCTATAAAGAAATTTTAATAAATTAAAATATAATAATTGCTTTAATTAGTTATCGCAGATTTGTTTTAGCTTAATTTTATTATTGTAGAATTTTATTGTAAATAATATATAAACACTATTGAATTACAATATATTTCCGACCCACGCATCAATATACGCATTTACGCAACTGTCTATAAAAGGTAAATATTAATGGTTATTTTTAAATAATATATTTCTTTATTTTCTTCTAAATATAACATTTTTTACATAAAGAAATAGTTAATAAAATTGTAATGTACAGCAACTCTATAAATATGCGATTGTTAAGCGCGTTCGCGGCTCACGATGCTGTAATAAATAAAACACTTCGTTAGCCGCGAAAGAGTCTTGGAGAAAGCGGTTCAACTCTGATTAAATGTTTAGTTTATATATATATATATATATATATATATATATATATATATTGTGCGCGAGTGAATATATTTAATTAAGTTAAAGTTAAGTGAAGGAATTCAGATTTTAAAAAATCAGAAAAGTAGGTTACACAATTTGGTAATTCGAAACTGGAAATAATTTGATTAATTTACACAAACTGTCGTTTAAAACGAACATACGCGGATTTTGCTCGGGCAACTAAATTTTTGTTTATTGCGACAAATTATTAAAAACAAAATTAATTAATCGTAACACGAAACGAACATTTGGTGTCTATAAACCAAGCAAAATTTTGTGGAAACATTTTTGTTTGAGTCAACAAAATATTTTTTTCTCTGCAGGCCTAAAACTTAAAATTTATAACTATATAACTATATAACTATATAACTATATATATAACTATATATTATAACTATATATATATATATATATATATAACTATATATATATATAAAACTATTATATATATATATAACTATATATATATATATATATATATATATATATATATATATATATATATATATATATATCCCCGCAAGGGGGTTCTAAGCTCGTGCTCTTGAGTGCTCTTTGTGCTCGTTTGTACGTGCTTGTTCCTGGAGGTTTCACGTGCGCCCTCCCGGCCCTAGCACCCAAGGATGATGGGGCTCGACCCTGCAGTCCTTGTCATCCTTGGTCTTTTTCCACTTCGACTGTCCCCTCCACCCTTTCTTTTTCCTCTGTCTTTCCTCTCACTTTTTCTTTGTTTTTCCGCTGAGATATGCCCTTTAAATAGAGGCGAATCGGTTCTTCCTGAACTAAAAAAAAAAAAATATTATATATATCTATATATATATATATATATATATATATATCTATATATATATATCTATATATATCTATATATATATCTATATATATATATATATCTATATATATATCTATATATCTATATATATATATATCTATATATATATCTATCTATATATCTATCTATCTATATATCTATATATCTATATATATATATATATATATAATACACGGTGAACCAAAAGTAGGTGGACAGTAGGTTGAATACGGTTTGTGTTATATTATATTATAACTATGGTGTTCATTATAACTATGGTGTTTGTGTTTTATTATATTAAATATTATAACTAAATTTATTTAAATTTTATTTTGTATTATAGTATACAAAAAAATTAAATATGTATTCTCAAAATAAACGTTATCATTTACTGTCCACCTACATTTGGTTCACCCTATATATATATATATATATATATAGACACCTCGACCCCACGAAAAATTATATAACTTTGGCTTAATGCGCAATTAGTATACATAAACATATTTGTTTGAGAAGTGGAGGAGAGGTTCTTAATAAGGTGTCGCGATTTCCACAGACTGCGAAATAAAATTTCGATCAAAACGCGGAAACTCCGACGAGGAGAGTAAAGTTCATTCGAGTGGCTCAGGAATGAACTGTATTACTAATTAATGAAAGTAATATTCATCCTTCCGTTCAATGAAAATACAAATCATTCAGTTCATGTCATTCGGATGAAAATGCAACAATGCCCCTTCATCTATTCGCGTTCTCACGCGCGACACTATTTAAACGCGTTCTACGACGTTTATGATGCGTGATTGTTTACCACAAATCTATCATTCGGACTTATAGGAATTTCGTCGACGGGAATAAACCTAACTTAACTTAATCGAACCTAACTAATCTTAACCTAACCCACCTTAATCATTCTTCTAGTGCTGTACATCGTAAAATCAGTTAAAAATGCTCCGTGTTGAAACTTCGTATTAAAATCGTAGATCAAAATGCATTATGAACACTTAAATATTCACCCAAATCTAAATCGTGGCTCCAGTGACCCCTCACTTAGATGTATATCTGACTCACTTTCAAATCCGAATAAGATCTTAATTTGTAATTAAATTTTACTCCTTTTCGCTGAAATAGTCTCAATTCATGTGGAACACTTGACCGTATAGAATTAGTTTTAAGCATTCTTTTTAGTGACCAGAGGTCGCTTAATTTCGCTGATCGACGGGAAGCGGTGTTACGATATTGGCCACGACGTAGCGAGAGTGGATCTAAGGTGGGGGGGGGCGGCGGTCGGCAACGTCTGGACCCTCCCCTCAATTTGTTGCGAGTGCCCTATTTGAATGATGCGTATGCCTCTAAAAACAAATTTTGAGTCTATCTGCGTACATTCTACTTCTAAATTTGTAGTTGTAATGGTTTTCATAGGTGCCCTTAGTACTGGTGCGGCCCTATCACTATTTTTATCCTTATCTTATTCTGATAGTAGACCCGTAGCCATGGGGGGGGGGTCGAATGACCCCCTCCCATTCGACCTCCTTTGACAGGAAACGTTCACTTTTATAACTATAGTTATAACTTATGATGTGATATTATAATATATAACATCATTCAGTAAATAAACACTCGCATTTTTTTTCATTTTCTTTTGAAACTTCACAAACTTCTCCAAACTACTCTAAACCCCCATTTCGATCCCCCATTGGGAAGTCCTGGCTACCGGAATGGATAGTTCTTTTAATTGGCAAGACATTTGTAATTGTTTGAAAATTTTTCTGTGATAAATAATTGTTGTACCCAAATTAGATTTTTATTTTGTATCATACTTGAATGAGACTGAGCTAATAAACCAATACAATTGATTTTACACTCGCTCATTGATGGTCTGTTTTAAGAAACAATTTTTAGTACTGTGTCCTTTTTGTTTTATGGGGTGCCCTTTTTTCTTTGGACACCCCCTTACTGAAGTGCCTAGATCCGCCCTTGCGTAGCTCTCCCAATAAACGAAGTGAAGGCACCGAGGTCGGAGGCTCGACTCCCTATGCCATGGTACTCGTAATAATAATAATAATCCAGGAGTTAGCGCAATGGGCCGCATTAGTTGGTCTGAGCACTGTACCAGTTTCTGGCCTTCATCGCATGATTCACATCCAAAGCCACAGTGAATCCAAATTTGCGAAGCTGCAATGAAAATCAAGGTGCTAGTGAGCTTAAAGTAAATGCTATTCTCTTACCGAGTTAAAATTTTCAGTTGAAAATAGCTTGTATTAAATTATTTACGCGTTATAATGCGAGCGTGGGACCAACTAGATATAGGTAGGCTTTAATACTTTAATAGACCTTCCTCCAACAACACAATTTAGAATGGTCTTAACTCTTTATCGTTTCAACATTTTACTTTCGCTTTTTACCATGATCAACAACAGTTTCAACTACTTAGGGGCTAAACACTTCATTTTTTTTAATATTCATGTTGCTTAATACGAGTTTTATCTTAAATTACCATTGTTTATAAACTAAATTAATATGGGAAGCAGCGATCAGTCAGTCATGCGTTTCCGAAAACCTGCATCTGAGACGAATACTTTTTATCTACGACAAATAAAACATTCAATTCCCTCAGGTGAAGGAAAGTAGTGTGAAGGAAGGGAAAGGAAAGGAAAGGAATTCACTCTCACTAACCAATTAAAGTACCATTTACAATTTAAAAAGATCACTTGCTCAGATATATATATATATATATATATATATATATATATATATATAATATATATAAATTATATATATATATAATATATAAAATTATATATATATATATATATATATATATATATATATATATATATATATATATATATATATATACAGGGTGAGTCAAAAGTAGCGCCCGATTTCTGTCAGTTGATTGTTTGTTTGCCATTTGTATTACAGTGTACAAGAAGGTAGAAATAAATGAATGACATGTTTATCTAACCATTTATTCGGGGAAAATTATTACGGAACTGTACCAAGCTGTTTTACTTGCAATTTTCAAAGTGCCCTCCCTCGTGATCGATGCACAATTGCAGCCGAGCAGGCACAGAGTGGCACACACGCCTGCAGAGTTCGATATCAATTTCCTCAAACTTTGCAGTGATTTGAGCCTTCAATTCCTGAATGGTACGAGGCTTTTCACGATAAACAAGGTCTTTCATGAGCCCCCAAAGAAAGAAATCTGGAGGTGTAAGGTCTGGGGAGCGTGCCGGCCACTCGATCGGACCGCGGCGGCCGATCCACTTTCCGGGAAAGTTTTCATCAAGCCACTGACGAACATGGCGTCCATAATGAGGTGGAGCTCCATCTTGCTGGAAATAACAGTCCTGATCTTGTACCCTGGGCCAAAAGAAGGTTTGCAGCATATCCAGGTAAATTTCTGCAGTGACAGATCCCTCAAAGAAAAAGGGTCCAATTATCCCTAATGGAGATATGGCTGCCCAAACTGTCACGCCAGGTAAATTTACCTCCTTCTCAACTGTCACTCTTGGGTTCTCCGCAGCCCAGTAGACACAATTGTGTCTGTTAATTGTGCCGTTAAGCTTAAAACATGCCTCATCTGACCACCAGATGTTGTCTAGCATTGTGTCCTCTTCGTCAAGTTTAGCTAAGAACTCTTCGCAAAATTGAAGACGGCGGTCGTCATCTCCATCATGAAGAACATGCAGTAAGCGTGGAATGTAAGGTTTCCATTTTTTCTGGTGAAGGATACGGATAACACTTGATTGGCTTACTTCCAACTCTGCAGATAAACGGCGAGTTGACTTTTGCGGACTTTGTTCCAGTCTCCTGATGGCTTCTTCAGCCTTAGCTACATTCGTTGCCGTTTTCGGACGACCGGACTTCTTTGCAGTGGCTACCGACCCTGTTGCTTCAAATTTCTCGACAATCAATCGTATGTTTCTTCCCTGGGATGGGTTAATATCGAATTCCTGTGCCAAACGGCGTGCCGCCATCGTTGGTTGTTCATTACATTTGTAGTAATGTTTCACGGCCGCAATGCGTTGATTCATTGAAAGGTAATTCATGGTTCAATTTGGTGCAAATTCAGTAACTTTCCAAACTCTCAGCAATAACCTGCAAAACAAAAACATAAATAAATAAACTAAGAAAATTAATAATCTGCAAGACAATTATTAACAACATGACTTCCCAGAAAGAATCTGACAGCCGAAAAAACAGAAATCGGGCGCTACTTTTGACTCACCCTGTATATATATATAGCCTATACTGTATATATATATACACACACGGGGTGAGTCAAAAGTCTGGAAACAGGAACTATGCTTTTCAATGCAAATATGTATGTATATTTGCATTGAAAAGCATAGTTTTTAGTGTTTGAATACGAGTACGCGTGTAAGAGTGTGGTTTAAAACTTTAACTAGTGCTTGGAACAAGGAACTCCTCTGGGAAAATTAAATCCACTATAGTCCGAATAAGTAATGGTAAATGACAAACACTATCGTATTTCTTTTTCATGATGTTAGCCCGACGTGGGCAACGGGTCCTGGATCCTATCTGCTTTGCAGATACCTGGTGAGGGAAGCTATATTTTTGAGGCCTCTTTGCGAGTGACGTTGCGCACGTCGGGCTAACCTCATGAAAAAGAAAAATGGATCAAATGTAGAATTCGGACCCCAGCCTTCTTTAGTTAGCTTTATAAGGCTAACTAACGAAAATATCACGACCTAACCTAACCAATCGTTAGGTTAACTGTACACCCTTGACGATTGGTTAGGGATCATGTCAAGAATAGC
The DNA here is from genome assembly GCA_023014485.1 of Bathynomus jamesi. Taxonomy (NCBI): domain Eukaryota; kingdom Metazoa; phylum Arthropoda; class Malacostraca; order Isopoda; family Cirolanidae; genus Bathynomus; species Bathynomus jamesi. The sequence goes on along the minus strand of JAJOZX010003406.1, from coordinate 386,181 downwards.
GAACCCAACACCTGCAGGGTTCGCTATTCTTGACAAGGGAATTTTTGGGTTCGCTATTCTTGACATGGTAAAATTGGGTTCGCTATTCTTGACATGGGAAGTCCTCAAGGACGTTTTCATAACTTCAGACGGTAGGTTTATGTTTCCCAATTTTAAGTAATTAGTTAAGGACGTATTAAATGCTTTTATATTAGTTTTTATTTAACCAAACTAGCACGACTTAACCTAACCAATCGTCAATGCCGTACAGTATAAAGAATCCTCTTCTCTTAATATATAAAAATAAATAAATAAAAAAAAATTTATTGTTTTTTATTTATTTTTTTAGGTTAATTGTACGCCCTCGACGATTGGTTAGGTTAAGTCGTGATAGTTTGGTTAATTTTTGCTACCCGCGACCCGCACGAAGGGCATAAGGCTAAAATTAACAACATGCGAGGATGCAAACGCGAATTTCTTCCAGGATATTTACAACAGTTCATGTGGATGGAAAGAAATAAAGTAAACAGGTTAATTAATTTCTGTAACGCAATTGCCACTCAATTTCCTTTTTAATAAATTAGTATACGGTTCATTTTAATTTCAGTAAATTGTTTTATTTATTCTTTCATCAATAAAGTGAAGATTACATATGTTTAACTTTTTCCTTTACATGATATTTATATTGGGTTTGCTATTCTTGACATGGGAACTTTTGGGTTCGCTATTCTTGACAAGGGAATTTTTGGGTTCGCTATTCTTGACATGGTAAAATTGGGTTCGCTATTCTTGACATGATCCTTGGTGAGGTTAGGTCATGATATTTTCGTTAGTTAGCCTTATAAAGCTAACTAAAGAAGGCTGGGGTCCGAATTCTACATTTGATCCAGAAAAACTATGGTGTTTGTCATTTATCATTACTTATTCGGACTATAGTGGATTTAATTTTCCCAGAAGAGTTCCTTGTTCCATGCACATTGCACAGTCTGTGTGTATCATGAAAACACCTCAGGGGACCATTCTGAGTTCAATCGTGTATGATATATATAATTATATATATATATATATAATATATATATATAATGAAACTTTTCAAGATCACGTTGTACAAGAGAAATTATTAATAAATAATCCAACAACGAAAGGGTATTTTTAAGAGTAATTATATGATGCTCAAGCGACTTATTATATATATATATATATATATTTTGCATTGAAAAGCCTACGTTTTTCGCGTAGGCTATAGTTTACGCCAGCAGGCGAAAATTTTACAATTTAAACTAATCTTTGAAAGATAGTAAGAAAATAAAACTTAGATCATTAAAATACTTTATTTGAAAAATAAATTCAGTATATTGTAATAAAACATTGGGATCACCTGAAGATCAATGCCCCCAGCCTTCTTTAGTTAGACTTATAAGGCTAACTAACGAAAATATCACGACCTAACCTAACCACTCGTCAAGGGCGTACAGTTGACCTAACGACTGGTTAGGTTAGGTTGTGATATTTTCGTTAGTTAGCCTTATAAAGCTAACTAAAGAAGGCTGGGGGCCCTGATCTTCAGGTGATCCAAACATTGTAAAGTAAAAGCAGTAAAAACATTTTAAATTATACTGTATTATTACTGTATAACAAGAATGTCATGAATGCGGCTAATTTCCCAACCCTTCCGAATGGTCTCCCTCATTTTGTGTACGTTATCCCATGCAGACACAATCCATTTAACATGAATAGGTTTCAGTGTGGAGAGCTTCAAATCTATTTTACCGATTCATTTACGTTGAGTGCTGCTGAAACTTTATCCGCATACCAAGAGGTAAAACTTGCCTTGATATACGACCTCAACCTCGACCAATCACAGTCCAGAATAAGTGTCGTCATTCATGACGTCATTTTAACCTGTAAGATTATAACTAGCAACTGTTGACCACGAAATTATGATGCCGCAAACTCGTCGAAGGATATGAAAGAGCGAAAATTTGCTGCCGCGAAATTAACCTGGTTTACAGTATATATACTTATAAACTCATACAATATTATACTAATGTTTGTGAAATGACGTTGATGGGCCAAACCGAGGTGTTGACATGTTTACTGGTATGATCTATGCTCATACCATATTTCTACACCGTATGACGAACACCGACTCTGAAAATGAATCCAGCTCAAGATGAAATTGCACAGCGAGGCCGGATAATTGGTATGTCGGAAGCGGGTCTCTCTGTAGCTGGCATAGCCATGGAACTGGGAATTTCGAAGTCTACTGTTCGACGCTGGGTGCAGAGGTGGCAGGAGACTGGGAATCTGCTAGATCGTCCTAAGTGTGGGACACCAAGAAAGATCACCCCAGAAGAAGACCGGAGAATAATCAACGAAGCGCAGAACGATCCCATCAACAACGCAGTCGCCATCCGGGAGACACTACATATGGGCGTGTCAGTGTACACCGTAAGAAGACGGTTGCATGAAGCAGGATATCACCATCGTACTCCTGCCAAAAAAGAGAGGATCGACGAACGACATCGTCAGGCCAGGTTCTCGTTTGCTCGCCAGCAAATAAATGATGATCTCGCATACTGGAGCAGAGTTATCTTCTCTGATGAGAAGACGTTTCGCCTACAACTCACGGCCGTCTTCGGTGTTAGCAACAGGACAACACGAGATATGCCCGCCAAAATATTTACGGAGTGGACACGTGACGGCGAATGTGTGGGGATGGATGCACCTGCAAGGACTAGGAATGCTGACTGAAATCCACGGGAGGTTTACGACAAATCAATATATAGAGACCATGGAGGAGGTGATGCTGCCTTCTGTACGCGCGTATGCCTTGCCTAATCCTAAGCAGATTATCTTTATGCAGGTATGTTGTATTTGTGTTATAAACTATTATACTATTACTAGAGAAAGATTTATGTATTACACGCATTTGTATGTCCGGTTTCCACATCTACATGGGACGAATAATGGTCCTAAAATTGTTCTTTAACTCTTTCAGTACTATGACAACACTTTAGGATTTTATTCTGGATAACTGCAGGCTGTATTATTTGTATAACGACGCACAATTACATTTAGCTGAGAGAAACCCCTAATACAGAGGGGTTAAAACCTACCTCGAATAGTGGGTTACTGATGAAGCGTATGGATGAGATATAATTCTACTTTTAATATTTAAAATCCATTTGCAGGACAACTCTCCCATCCACACCGCCAGGATTGTTAGAAGGTGGGTCGAGGAGCAGCGAAATCTAGAACTACTGGAGTGGCCTAGTAAGGGGTGTGACCTCAACCCAGTGGCGGCTTGTGGTCTGAGAGGGTGGGGAGGCCCACCAATAATTATTGCTATGTTTTATTACATAGTGCGAGGATAGTTATATATGGCATATGCCCATAAATAAATTACTTAAATTAAGATGGCTTAATCTGTACAAAATTATTCATAATATAGAATATAGATACTACCGCTAAGTTACTAACCGTTATTATAAACTAAACAACATGGAGTAAAGTTATTAAAATATCAGAAAATCAAACGAAAAATCATCAATTGGTTTTACTTACGTTTTCTACTTGAAAAGAAAATCAATTCTCCTTTCTTTTCCAGCAGCAAACCTATTTATGATATTTTCATACCAGCAAGGTTGATTCGATAGCTTCACTAGTAATTCCTTTTCTATGGAAATTAATGCCAAGCTTGAAAGTCGCTCCTGCCCCATAGTATTTCTTAAGCATGTCTTAATGCGGTTTAGACAAGAAAAACTTCTTTCAACAGATGCAGTAGTGGCTGGGATGGTTGCAATGAGACTGAAAAATCTATAAGCTTGGGGTAGTGTATCGCACAAGTCATTTTCCACAATGTTATTCAATATAGTTTCAATATCAGTGTTATGAAAAAGATGTTTGTTTTCTTCTGCATAAACAGCCATGAGCTCATTTTGTAGAAACTGTTTGTCAAAGAAGTTTCCATAGGTAGCTATCAAGGAATTTAAGGCATCTTCTGGGAATTTTGGGGAGAAATTTGCAAATTGGGTTGAGTTGGATAGCTGCAAAAACTTTAAGGATGCCATGTTCGAGAATCTTGTCCTTATTTGAGTAGTAATATTATCAATGATCTCATAAAAATTCTTTCGATAATGGCAAGATGTTGAATTGTTGGTTTCAAGTCTATTTCTCGGAGCACAAGGAGAATGTCCAGTTGCTGTTTGTGTTTTCTCAATATACTTTTGAAATGTTTCGTCATTTCGCATATCTTGTATGGCTGTTTGGCAAATAGATATGTGATCCATGCACATTTGAATATCTATTGATTTTTTTTGGAGAATATTATAAACAACTTCAGTTTTCAAAAAGATGTCTTGGAAGACAAGAAGATAAAACACAAAGTTAAATTCAGACAGCTTATTTTTGTAGGCTTCTGCTTGACGTATTGTTTTACCTGTAATATCATCGGTATTCATGAGTTCCTGAAAAACCTCAATCAACTTACCCTTTCAATGGAAATTGCCGTGACAATTTTTGCATTGGAATTCCATCTTACTTCACTGTTGGTTGGTATTCGTTTTCCCACGATTCGGTCAAGGACGGCTGTTCTTTTTGTCGATTTGTGAAAGAAGGCAGGAATTCCTTGTAAAGTGCCAAAGAAAATATTAACAGCTGATATGTTACGGCAGCTGTGCTGCAATACTAGATTCAAACGATGCGCCAAACAATAAGTAAAAAGAGCTTGAGGAGCATAGCTGCTAATTTTTGCTTGAAGCCCATTCAATTCAGATGACATAACACTGGCTCCGTCAAAAGTTTGCGCTATAAGTTTATTTTGAAAATCAAATGGCTGTAATATTTCCACAAGCTGCTGACAAATGCCTGCTGCACTTTTGTCTTGTCCAACATCATAAAAACATAGAAAATGTTCTTTTATATGTCCATTTCTATCAACACAACGGCAAATGATTGAACATTGAGCTTTTTCATTCTTGTCAGTTGTTTCATGTACTTGAATTGAAAAAAATGGCGCACTTTTTATAGTATTTTGTATAGCATCTTTCAGTTCTCCCGCAATACAATCAATAATGTCATTTTGTATTGTTTTTGACGAGCCAGAAAGGCCCCCATTTTTTCCCAATGGGATTCCACTTCTTCATTATGATTGAGCATTACATTGAAGATTTCCTTAAAATTTCCTTGATTGTAAGAGCTCTTCGATTCGTCATGCCCACGGAAAGGCAATTCTTGTTTACAGAGGAGACAAGTTAAATCAATCAATCGCTTGAAGACTTCTCTGTTCTTTGCTACTTTTGCAATGTACTCATTTTTCGATCTCTTCGCGTGTTCATTTAGCTGTTCAAAAATACTGAACGCCTGTTTAGATAACTGTTTAACACAAATATCATTTTGAATGTGCTATTTCGAAGTGGAATGTCTCTCCAAGCTCCTTGCCAAGTTCTTCCAATCACGAAACCCTTCGTCACTCCATACATTTTTTTTCACACCAACTAAAAGACAAGACCAGCAAAACAAACCGTTTTTTTGCAAACTTCCACACAGCCACTTATATCTGTCATACCAATTAGACTTAAAACTTCTGTTTTTGCTCTTATTTATTTGAACACAAGATATGTTTGGAGTTGATCTACCTTTATTTAAAATGTATCTTTTATTTTCTTCGATGCTTCTAACAAAAGAAATGTCCGATAGTGAAACGATAATGTCAGTAACTTCTTCCATTTTGAAGGGTTAAGTTCACACAAAGAATATGAACTCTGATATATTGCCTTCAAAAACTTACAAATAACATAACACTACCATAACGTAGCCTTTAAAAACGCACAAATAACAAGTTAACACTGACATACCTACGTTGGGTACACTAAATCATATTGTTATTTATTTATTTATTTTTTTATTGCGTTCAAAATCCCAGCTGAGCCGTGAACGGCCAAGCTCTGAAGGGCCAGTTCAACCTACAGCCCAAGTTAAGCTAAAATTAAAAACTTACGGACTTGGAGGTCCTATTAGGTCCTACCTCAGGGTTGCTGACTCGCTGTGGGCCTACCTTAGGCCTCAGTTGCATGAATTTAAGATAAAAACAAATGGGGCACTATTTATGGTCTTCTTTCTAAACCTTGCAACAACAACACAACCTGCACTATTGCACGATGCAACAATCTTGTATCTAAACAACCAAACTGAATTGCAAGAGAGCTCTCTATAAGACCACACCCTGTAAGTACGGCATTCCACAAACGAGTAGAAAAGACGCGCCGCGCCCCAAAAAATGATGCCACAAGAGTGCCCAAACAATGATGCCACAAGAGCCCAAAAATGCTAGCTCTAAATTACGTGAATTTTTCACTAACCTTACAATTATGATATGGATATATATACACCTTAACTTAATATATACAAGCAATGCTGCATCAATCAGCTTAGTCATCATATCGCCTTGGGACAACAATGGTTCTTCCTCTTCTAGATTTTCTAACACTCCCCACCGAAGAGGCATTGTTGTCATTACCTTCTGCAAGGTTAGCCAAGCCTTCTCCATAAGGCTGTAACTCAAATGTTTCAGCTTGACTATCCGTGTTTTTGCTGATTTCTAAAGCATAGAGTTTTTGGATAGGTCTCTTTAATTTTCCTCCTGAAGTCTTTACCAGTGCAGACCTAACTAAATTGTCTTTGCCAACAAACAACTCTTCAATTATGCCAAGCTTCCAGCATTGCCTTGGTTTTTCATCCCCAATCATTGCCACTTCTCCCACCTTGATACAATTTGCATTGGAGCCCTTTACATTGCCTGATGGGTAATAATTGAGTTCTGGCAAGTATTCCATCTGCCACCTCTTCCATAACTGATCTTGTAGCTCTTCAAGGTACCTGAACCGTCTGGTTAACTCTCCTTGAGTGCTCTGGATAGGCTACAAGTCTTCTGGCACACTGGGGCTTGATGTTAATCGTTTACCACAAAGAAAATGATTTGGTGTCAATGGCTCTGCATCCTGCATACTGTTATAAACAAAAGTGATAGGCCTACTGTTCACCATTGCTTCTACTTCACATAAAACAGTGCAGAATTCTTCTTTGCTCAAATGAGCATTAGCTAAAAGTTTCTTTAATGGACACTTTACACTTCTCACTAGCCTTTCCCAAAATCCTCCCCACCATGGTGCGCTCTCAACAATAAACTCCCACTCTACCCCTTGGTGTGAAAAGTAGGATTGGAATCCTTCCTCTTTTAGCAAGGACCAAACTTCTTGGGGTTCCTTTGCAGCCCTTTTGAAGGTTTTTGCATTATCCGATATGATTTTATTTGGGAAACCCCTTCTGTTCACAAACCTTTTAAAGGCCAAAAGAAATACATCACTACTTAAGTTATTAATCATAACTTATTACCAACTCCAAATGGATTGCTCTGGTGGTAGCACATGTGAAAAGACATATATAACCTTTGTTAGACTCCCCTTGCTCATACACATAGACTGGACCTGCGAAGTCTACTCCCACTACATCAAATGGGGCAGTATAGACACACCGTTTTCTTGGAAGTGGAGCCACCTTTTCATAATAAGGCTTTGCACTCCAACGCTTGCAAACCACACATTTATGTAAGACCTTTTTTACTACTTATCTAATTTTGGGAATCCAAAACTGTTGTCTGATCTCTATTATCACTTCTCTAACTCCAGCATGTAACAACTTATGATGAGTATCCAGGATCAAAAGGTCCACAAAGTGCCCCCCAGAAGGTAGCAAAATTGGATGTCTTTTCTCCTATGGAAGCCCAGAAAACTGTAGTCTACCTCCTACTCTCAATAAATCTTGATCCAAAAACACATCCAAACCCTTGAGAGCAGAATGTGTTGGTAGAACCTGTAATGGACGGCTGGTGAGCAATTCCATCTCTTCACCAAATTTTTCCTTCTGCACATATACTACCCAGTATTTCCTGGCTTGCTGAATCTCCTTACTGTTCAGAATTTCTTCCCTTCTTGTTTCTCCCTTAATATTGTTGGTAAATCTATATACCCATGCTGTCACTCTTAACAACCTTTTCAGACTGCTAATGTCCTCAAGCCTCAATATGGGGTCCTGCTGCCTAACTTGACAACTGTTCACAGTCCATTTTCTCACCCCACTCATGCTTCTTCAGCCTGGAATTCTCCTACAATAGGCTGATTAGAAGGCCAGTTTTCACTTCCAAGTTTTAGCCACTCTGGCCCATTCCACCACAAACTTGACTGTGCAAGATCGTTCACTGAAATTCCTCGTGTTGGTAAATCAGCGGGGTTTTGGGTGCCTGGACAATGCTTCCATTACCTGGGATCTGTGTGCGCTTGAATTTCCTCCACCCTATTGGCAACAAATCGTTTCCATTTCCTTGCCTGGCTTCTTAACCAGTGCCAAACTATAGTGGAGTCTGTCCAATAATAGCTTGGAATTTCATAGAGGGCCAAAGACTTTTGCACTGTAACTGCAAGCCGACTAGCAGTGACTGCACCCATCAATTCCAACCTTGGAACAGAAAGCCTTTTCAAAGGTGCTACTCTGCTCTTTGCAGCAACCAACCTGCAACTTACTTCCTCTTGCAATGTGCCTCTTATATAAATACAAGTTGCATAGGCTTCCTCACTTGCATCACAAAATATGTGCAGCTCCAAATTGTCTGGACTATTGTTCCAACTCTCCAAAGTACCATCTTGGGATTTCAATGTCTCCAAGATGTGCCAATTCTTTGAACAATATTTCCACCTTACCACCATATGATCAGATAACTCTTGGTCCCAACCAAGTCCAATATCCCAGAGGCTCTGAAACCAAATTTTTGACTTTATCACAAATGGAGCCAGGAATCCAAGAGGATCAAAGACCTTTGAAGCCAAACTAAGACCTGTACGTTTTGTCCACCTTGTCTCATTCTCAGCCAGCTCTACTAAAGATTTCCCATTGAAGGTAAACAAATCCTCTCCTTGCTGCCAAACAATGCCTAGCACTTTTGCGTCTATTGCCCACAACTCCTTAATACCAGAATCCTCAATACTTTCTGCTGCATCAGGCACTACACAGGACTGACTCATAAACTCTTGTAATTGAGAATGATTGGTCTGCCATTTTCTAAGCTCCATGCCAGCCTCCCTCGTTATAGCTCTAGCCTCCATGAATATCTGTTTAGCCATTTCTGTATTATCCACGGAACACAGCAAATCATCAACATAAAAATTTTTCCTTATGTGTTCAATAGTGTTAGGATAGACTTCAGAATATTTCTTAAAATGGTACTGCATAGTAGCTGCCAACAGAAATGGACTAGAGCTGAGGCCAAACAACACTGACTTCTTCTATATGCTTGAACCTTAGGTTCATTTTCCAACAAGTCTTTCGTATCCACCCACAGATACCTTACTGCATCTCTGTCCTCTGGTTTTAACTTTATTCGCAAAAAGGCTTGCTTCACATCTGCAGTCAATGCTACTCTACCAAACCTGAATCTCAGTAACAAGGAAAATAAATTTGCATTTAAATTTGGCCCAGCATCCAAACAGTCATTCAAGGACACACCACCTTTGTCCTTGGCTAAGCCATCAAAAACTACCCTCAGTTTGGTGGTAGTTTTGTCTCGCCGTACCACTGCATGGTGTGGCAGATAATGTGCCTCCTGGCTCACCAGCTCACCTTGCACCCTTTCAGCATAGCCCTCCCTTACATAGCTTAGGATGGCCTCATTCTGTTCAATTAACAACTCCTCATTTTTTCTTAGCCTGTACAATGAAGTCTCCAACCTCCGATTAGCTAGCTGAAGGTTTGAACCGGGTTTACAAGAATCCTTCCAAGGGAGGCCAACTTCATAGCAACCATCTCTAAACCCAATCCCTTTTTCAAATTGCTCTAAAACATCACTGTTCACTGTACTTGCCTGTTTGTCCTTTATACCAATGGATTCAAGTTCCCAAAACGCTTTCAAATGCCTTTCCAAGCCATGGCTGTTCTCCTCAATCTTTACAAAAAGAGCTTTAACCTCCATTTCATTGCAATAGCTACCATGTAGCATCCAGCCTAGCTTACTTTCAATAGCTACCGGGCCTCGAGATGTGCGGACAATATTACTAGTGATGAAGTCCCAATAATAGTCAGCTCCAATCAAAAGACTAATATCTTCTGTTCCTTCAAACTCATTATTGCCCAAATTAATTCCTTTAACTTGCAATTCTTGGACACATGCCATATTTAAACAAGTAGTGACTGGAGCACAAAGTTCCTCAATCTCTACAGCTTGGACCTTGATAGTGGGATTTTGTGGTAACAACTCCTTAACCAGAACTTCTACCTTCTTAACTTTGGTTCGGTTTTGAACGGAACCCCCAAACCCAAAAATTCTTAAATTTTCCCTCTTAAGTTCTTTAAACTTCAATTTTCTGGAAATTCTGGTCTTAATAAAGCTACACTGGCTACCACTATCAAACAACACTCTTACAGTAGCTTCTCCATCATTCCCAATTAATATGGCTGCAGCTGTTTGCAATAATCCCCCTTTACTTTTACTCAGTTTCATAGCAGTGGCATGTGCCACTGATGTCTCTACTTCTGGGGTAGGCCTACTAGGAGTGTTTTCACACAATAATGGCTGATGCCTGCCATGACATTTTTTGCACAAAATTTTAAACTTACAAAACCTTGCTCTGTGACCTTTCAAAAAACATTTAAAACATGCTGTGGACTTAGTTACCCTGTCCTTTCTCTCTTCAAAAGGTAAAGCCTCAGCCACCTCACATTTATATGACTTGTGGTTGTCTTCACAAAATATGCATTCCTTGATTCCCTTTAATTTATTCTCAGAGGATGCATGGAGAGCTGACACTGTACCTGGGTTATTCCTTTTTGTAGAAACCTTGGTGCTGTGCCTGCCTTTGTCCCCTTGTTTAACATCCCACTGTGCAAACTCAACTCCCTCTCGTCTTGTTAATTCTGTGCCTAAAAGACTTAACATCTGCTGAAGGGGGATGTACACATGTTCTGTAGAGTGTCCCCTACTTAATTCAAGCAAAATTGAGCTAGGCAATTTAGACTCCAGTATAGTAACCAACATTATACCATACCTTTCCATTCCTACACCCAAGTTGTCCAGGGACCTAGTACTAACTTCAAATTCATCATATAACTGCCGTAACTTCTTGACACTATTGGGATTATTAACAGGAGGTATAACTAAAAGTTCACGGAGGTGGCTTTTAATTAAGATCTCTGGCTTACCAAACCGTTTCTTTAATATATCCCAAGCCACATTATAATTAGCCTCTGTTAATGCTAATCCTGCTATTGTCTTTGCTGCCTCCCCTTCCAAGAGGGACTGCAAATAATTAAACTTCTCCACCGCACTTAACACTTGACTAGAATGAACTGCTGATTGAAAACTGTCTGCCCATCCTTGCCATTCCTGAATACTCCCAGAAAATGTTTTGAGTACAAGCCTCGGTAATTGAACTGCAGATCTGTTAACCTTAACTTCACAAACACCATTTGTTGAGTGTTGTGTTTCATTATTAGACCTGGTCTCCAACTGTACTGAGCTGCTAAACTCTTTTGCTCGGTGGCCTACTTTAATTATATCATCAATAATCTCTTCAAAGTAAATTATGTTATTTTCTATTTCATCCTCTTCTATAAGAGCCTCAATTTTAACATTTACTTCACTACGAGCAACCTTTTTAGTTTCTAATATGGAAAGCTGCGCAGTCACTAAGCTTAAATCCTCTTGCTCTATGGCAGAATCTATAGTGGCAATGACCTTTGTAATTAGACCTTTGGAGGCGCTTCTCCTTTTTTTAAACTTGTTCAATTCAGCTGCACTCATCTTCAATGCAAACAACAATTGGGCTCAATGCCAAATAAGCTGAATTGGCAAAAATACTTAACCAAACTGATCAAACGCAAATTTTGCTTTTTTTAAATAAACTAAATTGCTGGGTGGGGTACTGACCAACCACCAGTATGGAATACCAAATTTTCCACCCAAGTAACTGGCGCAGCGAAGTCTGCAACCTTCGCCTACGAATAATAAACCAAAATTAACCAAACCGGTAAAAATGTAGGCCAAAAACAACGACAGACGAGTGGCCAAGTTTCGCAATTGGGCGACCAAACTTTCTACCCTGGGACCTTAATTCAATAATAAACCAAAATTAACCAAACCGGTAAAAATCTAGGCCAAAAACAACGACAGACGAGTGGCCAAGTTTCGCAATTGGGCGACCAAACTTTCTACCCTGGGACCTTAACTCAATAATGCTCAACCCGTCTAGGCCTAACTTGGGCTACAATTTGCACAATCAGAACTTTGCCGAAAAATAGTCACTGACTCAGTCTTGGGCTAGAATCCGGTTCTGAAGGACCATGTTATTTATTTACTTTTTTTTTTTTTTTATTGGGTTCAAAATCCCAGCTGAGCCGTGAACGGCCAAGCTCTGAAGGGCCAGTTCAACCTACAGCCCAAGTTAAGCTAAAATTAAAAACTTACGGACTTGGAGGTCCTATTAGGTCCTACCTCAGGGTTGCTGACTCGATGTGAGCCTACCTTAGTCCTCAGTTGCATAAATTTAAGATAAAAACAAAAGGGGCCCTATTTATGGTCTTCTTTCTAAACCTTGCAACAACAACACAACCTGCACTATTGCACGATGCAACAATCTTGTATCTAAACAACCAAACTGAATTGCAAGAGAGCTCTCTATAAGACCACACCCTGTAAGTACGGCATTCCACAAACGAGTAGAAAAGACGCGCCGCGCCCCAAAAAATGATGCCACAAGAGTGCCCAAACAATGATGCCACAAGAGCCCAAAAATGCTAGCTCTAAATTAAGTGAATTTTTCACTAACCTTACAATTATGAGATGGATATACACATATATATATACACACCTTAACTTAATATATACAAGCAATGCTGCATCAATCAGCTTAGTCATCATATCGCCTTGGGACATCAATGGTTCTTCCTCTTCTAGATTTTCTAACACATATATAAATAACACTAAATTCACTTATAAAAAGTTGAATGACAACGTAACAGGTTCTTGTAAACAAAATATAATAACTAAATAAAAATTCAATTTCACGTGGTATTTAGCAATAATTTTGACTCCGAAGATCTGGTTGCTAGGCAACAGCCATTTAACTCCGCCCACTGGCTGGCCATGATAAAGCTCGCGGAGGATTTGTGATTTTGGGCCTCCATTTCATGAATTCATGCCTTTTGACAGGGCAGAATATAAGCGTGGCATCAGTACGTTGCCATGACAACCAAGAAGCTGAAGGGAGGCTTTCCTGAATACTTCTTCCTTTCGATTTCTCGTGCTGAATTTGACCATTATAGCTAAAGATTACAGTTATATTCAAGGTGGGAGGGTGATTCTATTGAAAATTAAACTTTTAACAACTATATTAGAAGGGGGAGGGTGATTCCATTGCTAATTAAAATTTTTAACTTAAATTATATTAAAATTTTTAAATTTTGCAATTAGGAAAAAAATATTTATAGCCTGTTGAAACCGAGGAGGCACAGCCTCCCATGCCTCCCCTGTAAAGCCGCCACTGCCTCAACCCCATTGAGAACGTGTGGAGGAATGTGGTGAACTCGTGAGAGCCTGGGCAGGAGCGGACCAGCTGCCAGCTGCTGGATCACACTATGGCTGAGTGGGAGATGTTCCGATGGAACCCACACATCATACATAACCATGTTGCATCTATGCCACACAGATTACAAGATGTAATAGACAATAATGGGGGATGGACCAAATACTAACTACAGTATGAACCGGGTATAGCTGTGCCATTTATGTTAATCAATGGCAAATTGGGAGCATTTTGTATGACTTTATCATTTTGTATGATAAACTACTGTATTTAGTAAAACATTCTCAACCATTGCATATTTGTTGTAATAAAGAATTGGTGTTTTATTATATATATATATATATATATATATATATATATATATATTCCTTGTTAAGATCTAATAATATCTCCACATTGATAATACAAATACAGATCTGGAAAACACTATTAATATAATAGGCATCAGCCACAAACCGGTGGTGATATCCTGCTTCATGCAACCTTCGCCTTACGGTTTATACTGACACAGCTATATGTAGTCTCTCCTGGACGGCGACAGCAAGTAACCATGTCAACACCACGGTTTGGCCCATGAACGTCATTTCATATACATTAGTATAATTTGTATGAAATTATAAGTATATATGAATATGTTTATGCTAGTATAACCGTGGATTATTCTTGTGATTTTGATAATCAGTTACTGTTATTCAGATTGAAACTGTTAACAAGTTCTTTGTGTAACAATCGATAAGCCATTTCCCACTAACTCTGCCCCTCTACCTCGCTCTCTCTCACACTGTCTCAATCTTTTTCTCGCTCAGTGTCAATACATATATATATAATCGTGTAGATTCGTAAGTTAGCAAAGGCTTAAAGCTGCACACTGACTGTACAAACAGTTTTATTAGTACTGTTACATAATGATTTAATATACACGAAACTGGTGGGTGAGGAAGGGGAATGAGGGAGTGTGGAGGATGGTTGTGTAATGTCTATTTTTGGCTCAAATTCACCAGTATATAAAAAGTTGTATTGTGGTATCTGTTCATATAGACTTGCAGTAATCATAATGGAACCCTATTACTGTATAAGCCTAGTAAACATGGAGTTCAACGATGTTCACGATCATAGTAATCGTTTATCTTTATGAACACAGACATTACATTATAATTAGGGGCCATTCAAAAATTACGTAATGCTATTTTGGCCAAAACTTGACATCTCAGATCCCCCACGAACGTTCTGTAACGCTAGATCAGGCACCCCCTAAGATGTTATGTAACACTTCCTCCACCCCACACCCCACACGTTACGGAACGTTACAGAAGGGAGGGGGTCAGGTTTTAGCAAAAATAGCGTTACGTAATTTTTGAACGGCGTCTTACCTGTATGTCAATGTTATATGTTGTTGGACTCGGTTTTTTCCCCCTCCACCCCACCTTCCACCAGTTGGGGTACCTTGACTATCGCTGCGGCGTTGCCACATGTCTGGAGTCGCCTGCGACGCGAGGAACATTACATATGCGAGCAACTTACATCGAGAAAGGCTCACAGAAAAAGTAACTTGTAGAGGTTACAAATCTTCGTGATTTTTTCTAATTAATTACAGTTACAATTACTCGGCCGAAAAATTTAACGAGTTACTGTTACTCAAAAGGTAACGATTACTGACTAACTAGTTACGTCACATCCATATATATATATATATATATATATATATATATATATATATATATATAATGTATAAAACCACAAAGGAAAGGAAACACAGAGTGGTGCTCAAGCGCTTTCGTCTAATGGCATCCTCAGAAACACTGAAGTACATAAAGAGTTCAAGACTATATATAGGTTACAAAAAAAAAAAAATATATATAATATATATATATATATATATATATATATATATATAGTAAAAATAGAAATAAAAATTGTGGGAGGAGCATACACATTTGTGAGAAAAACTACCAATTTTAGCACTGCCCGAATTCAACACAAGCTCAAATGGATTGTTTACAACCAATTTTATAGATAATGCCTAAATGATATATAGGTCACAAAAAAATAAAAATAAAAATAAAGAAATAAAAATAAAAATAAATTGAAAATAAAAATTGTTAGAGGAGCATACAAATTTATAAAGGAAGAATTACCAAAGGTTTAGCGCTCTGCCCTTCTTGTTTAAATCCGTTCTGAACGAATTCAAAACAACGGGATCGAGTTGAAAAAGACCTTTGCTCATGTTAAAGTTATTTGTAAGTTGAATAATAGCAGACTCAAGAATATTTCTATTAACAATGTTGCTAGAGTGAAACAAAACTGAAGCATTATTCCAATCAATACAATGGGATAACTCTGACAAATGGACAAAAAGGGCACTGGACGACTGTCCCCTTCTACTTCCATTTTTCCCGGGCTTTTTAGGCATTGCTAATGTACTTAAACTTTTCGATATTAATGTAGTATTTTCATATAAGAATATTGTGAAAAATATCATAGTAAAAAATAGCCCTACCAATAATTCAGGTATTATCTATAAAATTGGGTGTAAACGATGTGATTCCTTTTACATTGGTCAGACGGGAAAGGATTTGCACACGCGTGTAAAACAGCATCAATATTCCGTTAGAACAGGACAGTCGTCCAGTGCCCTATACTATAGTAGCACCGAAGAATGTTAGAAGGGTATAAACAAACGTGTTCTTGCACAGGAGTTTGGAGAATCTGATTGTCTGATTGTCTGATTAAAGCAAAAGTCTGATTGTACTTGAACAAAAGTTAGAACAGCATGTCTGTTTTTCGAGCCCAGATCAGTGTTTCTGCATTATATTTAGAGATGTTACAGGAAATGAAGAAAATAGAGAATAGAGAATGGCAGTGTCCGTTTCGAAATTAGTAAGTATATATATATATATATATAATATATATATATATACAGGGGTTAGCCAAAATAATATGAACACCCGCCGATTTCACCGGTTATCTTTACGGACTGCTCAGACACAAAGTAAACGGTCAAATGACTGGCAAACCTATTTAAATGCGTAACAGAGAGTGTATACGTCATGTTATAACCCTCACGTTGTTTTTACAGATCTGAGTGAATTATGAATTAGCAGTTATGAAAGACCTGTCAGACTTCCAAAGAGGGCAAATTGTCAGAGCGCGGATGGCTGGTGCATCGGTGACGAAAACCGCTCAGATGTTCAATGTATCCAGAGGAACTGTCTCTATGGTCATGTCTGCATACCAAAACCATGGAAAGACAAGCACCGACAAATGCAATAGGACGCAAGAAGAAGAAGCTGTGTGATCGAGACCGCCGGGTGCTAAAGCGCATTGTGACAAAGAACCATAAGACCACAGCTCCAAAAGTGACTGCAGAGCTTAACCAGCATCTTGCAAGCCCGGTATCGACCAGAACTGTACGTCGCGAGCTCCATGGAGCTGGATACCATGGGAGGGCTGCAATTGCCAAACCCTTCCTTTCGCACATCAACATTGAGCGGCGCAGAAAATGGTGTAATGACCATAAGAATTGGTCAATGGACCGGTGGAAGAATGTAGTCTACTCCGACGAATCCTCCTTTACGCTATTTCCATGTTCCGGTCGAGTTTACGTCTGGAGACAGCCTAAAGATGCTTATGACCCCGACTGCCTGACCCCAACCGTTAAGCATGGAGGCGGATCTGTGATGGTTTGGGCAGCAATATCGTGGAATACTCTTGGCCCAGCTGTAGTACTGCATGGTAGGGTTAACGCCCAGGTCTATCTGTCAATATTGGCTGACAAGGTCCATCCCATGGTCCAAACGCTGTTTCCCAATGGCGGCGCCGTCTTCCAGGATGATAATGCACCAATCCACACCGCTGGGGTCGTTAAAAACTGGTTTGAAGAGCATGTTAGTGAAGTAGAACGCTTGGATTGGCCTCCACAATCCCCGGATCTTAACATTATCGAGCATCTGTGGTGTCAGTTGGAGCAGCAGGTCAGAAGCCGATTCCCACCGCCGGCGTCTTTGGAGGAACTGGAGCAGGGTTTGCTCGAAGAATGGTTCAGGATTCCTCTAGCCACTGTCCAAAAGCTGTATGAATCAATTCCCCGACGCATTGCAGCTGTTATTGCCGCTAAGGGAGGACCAACTCCATATTAAGAATAAAAAACCGCCATTTATCAAGGTGTTCATATTATTTTGTCTAACCCCTGTATATATATATATATATAATATATAATATATATATATATCGCTGAGCCCCTATATTGAATATGGAGACAATCACTAGACACGGGAGAAATCCCGGACATTCTGAAGAGCGGGAACATAGTCCCAATATATAAAGGAGGAGATCGATCCGAGGCCAGAAACTATAGGCCAGTGTCGCTTACATCTCATCTCGCTAAAATATTTGAAAGAATAGTTAGACAGAAAATCTATGACTTTTCGGAAACTCAGAAAAAATTCAATGATAACCAACATGGGTTTCGGTCAGGCAAATCATGCCTATCACAACTAATGGAACACTACAACAACATTATTGATGCACTTGAAAGTAATAAAAACTATGATACACAGACTTTGCTAAAGCGTTCGACAAGTGTGACCATGGAATCTTAATACATAAACTGAAATATATGAGAATAACAGGAAAAGTAGGGAAATGAATATATAATTATTTCCTTAGTGAGCGGCGGCAAGTCGTTACAGTACAAGGAGTATCTTCATCAGAATCAGAGGTCCTCAGCTCAGTACCACAAAGAACAGTATTAGCTCTACTACTCTTCATAATCATGCTAACTGACATAGGTGAGGACGTTACCAGAGACAGCACAGTAACATCCTTTGCCGATGAGACAAAGATCAGTAGAAAAATAAGAAACCCAGAAGCTATAGGATCTCTACAAATCGACATGAACAGAATCTACAAGTGGATGGAAGACAACAATATGAAGTTTAACAGAGAAATTTCAGCTGTTACGGTACGGAAAAAGAGAAGACCTAAAATCCATGGAATAAAATCCATGGAATCTTATACCCCAAATGGACGGGAAATTCAAAGAAATTCTAGAGCAAAAGATTTAGGGGTTGTAATG
>JAJOZX010003406.1:307500-365000 GCA_023014485.1 Bathynomus jamesi | reverse complement strand
TCTTTCCTTCTTATTGATAACTTATTTAAACTAACACATTTATTGTCATTCCACTTGACAACCAGAACTTCTCCCCGTGTGTCAAATGAATAATTATAGTAACCTCTGTCTTGTTTTTTCTGGTCTACATTCTTCAAGGGACAATCTTGCAACCTATTTTCTCTGACAGTACCTGTGGCTCTTATTCCTTGCATTTGTAAATGCACAAGTAAGTCTCTGGAGGTGAACAAATTATCGAAATATACACATGATGAATATTGCATTACTAGTCCTTCAGTCATGCTGAGA
Source organism: Bathynomus jamesi (assembly GCA_023014485.1). Taxonomy (NCBI): domain Eukaryota; kingdom Metazoa; phylum Arthropoda; class Malacostraca; order Isopoda; family Cirolanidae; genus Bathynomus; species Bathynomus jamesi. The sequence goes on along the minus strand of JAJOZX010003406.1, from coordinate 364,712 downwards.
ACTACCTTTGTTCCTAGATTCAATTCTTCATTTAGCTGCCCTGAAGATTTTCCACAATACAAATCAAATTTGTAACAGTATCCTGAAGCTCCACATAGAGCCCAAAGTTTATATCCAAATCTTATTGGCTTTCCTCTAATAAATTATTTCAAGGAATGATGACCATAATAGCCAACCATCATTTCATCTACTGATACATTTTTTTTTCCATGACTCCAAATTGCTGAAACGAATTGTTAATTTTATTGAATAAAACTCTTACTTTGAAGCCCCGATCTCCTTTGCATTTTTCAGCTTCAGAACTATCTGTGAAGTGTAAAAGGCTCTTTATTTAAAGAAATCGATTCGGGACAATGCTCTTTTTACAATATCAATACCCAAGTATTCTTCATTTGACCAATAATGTCCTTCAGAGGGCAATCGATGGTATCCTGTGAATAACAGTATTCCAAAAAATGCTTTCATTTCATCCATGGACACAGTAAATACTCCTTTATTCTTCTGTTCAATGGCATAACGAACTGTTTCTTTCACTATATGATCAAGCACTTCATTTGAAAAAGATTTCAAATAGTTGTACAGGTGACATCAATAAACATTTTTCCTTCATTCGTTCGAAGCATTGTAAATGATCGTTTTTTTTTTTGTGTAATAAGATTCTTATAAATAGACATTTTCTTTCGCCATGAAGGTTTTATATTTGTCAGAATTTTGTTTTTTGTTGATAAAAGCGATTCGTTTATGGATGAGTTACCAAAATCTATAATAATAATAATAATAGCTACCTGAATGTAAAAATTTAAAATGGTACGGCCAACAATTCTCTCAATATGTATATGTACTTTACTCTTACATTAAACTACATTTGGGTAACTTATATTAAAAGCATTTTGGGTGTGACTGAAAGGGTTAAACTTATTTTTATTAAGTCTGTTCCAAACTCCTGCTCTTTCTTACCTAATATGTCACTTAGGTTTGAAAACTGTAGAGACAGTGCCTGAAACAATATTTTCTATTAAAAATGAGCCATAAGACTATTCACTGGCGCTGATTTGTATACTCAAATAAGAAGAATGGTTCAATCACTAATTATGGAGAACTTTCTGGCTTCAACAATCTTGCCAGGTCCATACTGTTTGAGGACTGTTCACTGCTGTTTAACTACAGTTAACAAATAGCTAAATAAGAGCAGATACAGTTATTTTGAGGATGCAGACAAATACTGGATAGGGCATACAGAAAAAATCTGGGGTAACCTACTAAAACTGAGATCAGTCAGCTATCTACTCTGACGCGGTATTAACTGTAGATAAATACGCTACTTTGATGGTAGCAGATAACCCATTCTGTCACTAAGACCTCTAACTTGCTTACAAATGTAGTTCCACACACTTTGTGATTTAAAAAGTCTGATGCTAGACTCGAGACGTCTTTGGTGGGATTTTAGTAGGCCCTTAGTAGACTGTGGCTAATTCATTTTGATGACAGTGACTATGAGTACCTGGCACCTATGACCCATAGTATTTGAATAGTATATATGTTTATTGTTAACATTATTATTATTATTATTATTACGTATAGTTTTGCATGTAAAATGCGTCAGTTAGGATTTCATTTTCTCCTTTGTGTTTTCCTATATCTTTTTAGGATTTATAAATTCTTAAACCAAATACGTTTGGACTAGGCTTTTATCTGGAAAGGGATCATATGATTGTTCTGAAACATTATAACATATAAACTTTATATTTAGGATAAAGACGATGACGTAGCGCAGAAAAGTTATTATATTTGGCAGCATCCGCTGTTTCGGTGGACTATCGCATTTCAATGCCTGATAAAAAATGTATAAATGCCAAAAATATATAAACGTGGATAGCTAGATCTAAAGTACAAAATTAAAACTGTTCAATAATAAAAATTAAAATTACAAAGCTGAAACACATAATCCAAAATCAAATCGAAAGTAAAAAAAATATAAATGACATTTAATAGTGACGCGTATAACGTTCATAACATATTTAAAATTACAATAAGCAAGTTGTAGAATACATAATTATGCAAGTTGTGCCAAAACCCCATTTTCTTTTATAAATAGTCTTAGAACAAATAACATTTTTAATAATATATATGCACAAACAGAGAAATGGCTTTGAGAGTCTTTTTCTCGGAACTGGAAATTGCCAAAACGTAGCCTAGCTTGACTACGCTGTACAGTACACTCCTTTATGGCGATTTCATTAACATTAAATTCATCAAGGCTTACATTTCTTTTATTAGTAAAAATCATGAAATTGGTTTTACTGGTATTTAGGAAGTTTTATTGGTGGCCAACCACTTCGTTACAATAATGAATTCTGTATATTTTACAAGGAGACTAAATAAACTTAATTCTGAAATTCCTTTCCTTTTTCGTAAAATTGTTTTAATTCACTTTAACCCATTAACGCCCACTGATCTATTTAGAGATCACTTAAAAAAATAACTTAATTAATTAGTTGTTACTTTAAATGATTTGTTATGGCTAAATATTAAAGTAAACATCTGCTTTTATCTAAAATTTTATTGTCATCAATGAATATCAAGGTTTAAGAAACTTATGAAGAATTTTATTTGTCCTAAATTTGCAGAGAAAAATGTGCAATGCAAAACATTAAATATAATATTGTAATATATAACAAATAATTATTTTTGAATAGATATGATTTATAAGATGTAAATCATTAGTATTATTATTATAACTGACAGTTTATTTAGGTAGAATAAGAAGCAAAATAGAAACAATTTTGGTGATCTCTAAATAGATCATTGGGAGGATATGATAATGAGTCATAACATTACGCAATCACTTGAGTCATACATTACGCAATCACTTGAGTCATACATTGCACAATCATTTGAGTCATAACATTCCGCAATGATTTGGTATAAAAGGATGCTCTCCATGAATTAAATTTTATTTTACTCTTATTCATCACCCATCAACATGGATCGGCGAAGAAAACTTTGTAATTTTGAAAGAATTATGGAAGCTATTGAAGAAGCCGATGAACAAGGTGCAGATGATTTTGAAGTTGCAATCATTCCACCTGATGTTGATCGTTTATCTGATGAAGATGAGGCCGATGAAGATAACCTTGGAGAAGCTACAGTGAATGATGTTCCAGAAACTTTAGAACTTCAGTACAATGCTGATAACTCATCCATAAACGAATCGTTTTTATCAACAAAAAACAAAATTCTGACAAATATAAAACCTTCATGGCGAAAGAAAATGTCTATTTATAAGAATCTTATTACACAAAAAAAAAAAAAAAAAAAGATCATTTACAATGCTTCGAACAAATGAAGGAAAAATGTTTATTGATGTCACCTGTACGACTATTTGAAGTCTCTTTTCAAATGAAGTGCTTGATCATATAGTGAAAGAAACAGTTCGTTATGCCATTGAACAGAAGAATAAAGGAGTATTTACTGTGTCCATGGATGAAATGAAAGCACTTTTTGGAATACTGTTATTCACAGGATACCATTGATTGCCCTCTGAAGGACATTATTGGTCAAATGAAGAAGACTTGGGTATTGATATTGTAAAAAGAGCATTGTCCCGAATCGATTCCTTGAAATAAAGAGCCTTTTACACTTCACAGATAGTTCTGAAGCTGAAAAATGCAAAGGAGATCGGGGCTTCAAAGTAAGAGTTTTATTCAATAAAATTAACAATTCGTTTCAGCAATTTGGAGTCATGGAAAAAAAAAATGTATCAGTAGATGAAATGATGGTTGGCTATTATGGTCATCATTCCTTGAAATAATTTATTAGAGGAAAGCCAATAAGATTTGGATATAAACTTTGGGCTCTATGTGGAGCTTCAGGATACTGTTACAAATTTGATTTGTATTGTGGAAAATCTTCAGGGCAGCCAAATGAAGAATTGAATCTAGGAACAAAGGTAGTTCTCAGCATGACTGAAGGACTAGTAATGCAATATTCATCATGTGTATATTTCGATAATTTGTTCACCTCCAGAGACTTACTTGTGCATTTACAAATGCAAGGAATAAGAGCCACAGGTACTGTCAGAGAAAATAGGTTGCAAGATTGTCCCTTGAAGAATGTAGACCAGAAAAAACAAGACAGAGGTTACTATAATTATTCATTTGACACACGGGGAGAAGTTCTGGTTGTCAAGTGGAATGACAATAAATGTGTTAGTTTAAATAAGTTATCAATAAGAAGGAAAGAATAAAACGAATATTTTTTTTTTTAACAAACGTAAATAAAGCGTTTGTTATTATTTTTGATTTGGTGATATATTCATAGATAGTTGGGCATCCCTTATAAAAATTCATTTTCTGTCTAACAAAATATTTATTGGGTAACTTTGTTAATTCTGTTATATTACTAAAATATATTGAAAGTTACCTTTACTTTTATTCAATCCAGTTGATAAATTCCGGGAAGTGTGTGTGCGTGCGTGCGAGTTGTTTATTAGTTTATTATTATATATATATATATATATATATATATATATATATATATATATATATATATAGCCGGGTTGGGGAATGAGGTTCGTATGTTAGTTTCATTTAAATTAATACACGTTTGTTATTTTCCTGATTTTCCTGATATATATATATACAGGTGTGTGTGTGTGTGTGTGTGTGCGTGCGCGAGTTGTTTATTCGTTTTATTATTATATATATATATATATATATATATATATATATATATATATATATATATATATATATAGCCGGGTTGGGGAATGAGGCTCGTATGTTAATTTCATTTAAATTAATACACGTTTGTTATTTTCCTGATTTTCATGATATATATATACAGGTGTGTGTGTGTGTGTGTGTGCGAGTTGTTTATTCGTTTATTATATATATATATATATATATATATATATATAATATATATATATATATCATAAGCTGCTTAAAAGACTGTATAATTATAGTAAACGAAATAAACTAGTTAACCATAAAATTAATTATTTTCTATTATGACGTTTTCGAAGGTAAACTATGTTATTTGTTTCGAAAAGTTCAATGAAGTTAATGTTAAATTTGCTTCTAAACTAAAATTAAATGTTATAAAATAAATAATATATATATATATATATATATATATATATATATATATACATATATATATTTACCTAACATAAGAAAAGAATATATATATATATAAGATATATATAGATATATATATATATATATATATATATATATATCTAGCAATCCGATCATTGCAAAAAACTGGAACGGTATGCAATTAATAAAGGTGTATTTAAACAGAATTTAATTGGAATAACTATCGTCATATTGTGTTACACAATGGATGATTAATATTTCTGGAATACATGGCGCTATCTGATGGTGCGATCTGGCACATCAGCACCCGATTACATGGCTTGATGTGGCAACTCTGCATCTGCATACATGGTGCGATCTGACAACTCAGCAACTGAACACATTGCGCTATCTGGCAATTCAGCCAGAATAGAGGCTTATAAAAGACCGCGAAGTTGGTGAAAGACTCATTCCACCTCGGCTCCCAGCCGAGGAAGGACCTCCGGTCCTTCTCTTTCAGGCCCTTTGGTAAAACCCCTTAGTGGCCTCTTAGGTTAGGAAAACGAAAATAATATGCCTTGCTATCAAAGGCAACTCTCTCTCTCTCTCTCTTCTTCAGGTATCTCCCTCCTTCAGGTGTCTCTCTCTCTCTCCTGCATGTGTACCTACTGCATGTGTACCTCCTGCATGTGTACCTCTCCCCCCTTGGCTGATTAGACGTATATAATAACAATGTATACAATAATACTGCTAAAAAGAGGTATCTGACAACTCAAGCCATTTACGCCAATGGCTGATTAGGAGCCTATAAAACAACGCCAACTCGGCTGAAGTCTTAATGTGTGCACTTGGCTCCTGCCAGGTGAACACCTCTCTTCCTTTCTCTCCTCCTTTCTCTCTGGCCCTTTGGGGGGAATAGCTTGGGGGAGGCCTCCAAGTTGCATGCCCCTTGCAACCTAGGTTGGTGCATGACCCTTGCAACCTAGGTTAGCAACAAAGGCCAGTACTCTTTTTTTCTTTCTTTTTTTTTTTGTTAATTTTTTTTAATTTTTTTTGCAACCCCCACCCCCTTTGCAACACCCCCACCCCCTTTGCAACACCCCATCCCCCTTTGCAACAACCCCCACTCCCCTTTGCAACAACCCCCACCCCCTTTGCAACAACCCCTCCCTCCTATGCAACAACCCCCACCCCCTTTGCAACATTACATAATAACCTGCAACATTCTTGCACTCTCCCCTTTTGCGGCTATACTACTTATTGGTACCAGGGATGTAAACTTTGGACTTCAGGGCTTCCCAAACACCATAATTATCCGTAACCTAGTGGTGAAAGATCGGGGCTACTAGCCGGCCACATATTGGGTTCGATAAAATCCGGTGTTTCATTCTCAAGGAATGTGATAGTTTGGCGTGCTGTGTGAGCAGGAACTCCATCTTGTTGGAAAGTATATCTTTCACTCTCTCTAACTGATATTCAACGAATTAGTGATGAAAGATATATTTTCCAACAAGATGGAGTGTGTGTGTGTGTGTGTGTGTGTTTTTCCTTAACCTGATAATACGTTAGAAAGCATTTCGGAGAGACTGAATGTGGCTAACATCATTTCCTATACAGGGTGTTTCAGGAGGAAAGGTCAATACTTCGGGAGGTGATAGTATCGGTCATTGTGAGAAAAAAGTTCATATAAACATGTGTCTAATTCTGAATGGTTACGGAGATAGAGCTGTTTGAATCTACAAATACAAAAGCATTGTTAATGGTAATCAAGAAAGAGAAACCAATTACTGTTTCTAACATTTAATGTTTAAACACTGGCATTTTGAATGGTATCAGATACAGAAATAACAAATTTGTTACAGTTTACAATACGTTTTCGAAAATCCCACCGTGAACCTCAATGCACTTTGCAACTCGTGTGCGAAGATCGCGTGTTGTTCGTCTCAGTTGATCTTGACATTCCTTTATGCGCGTGTAGCCAAAGGAACATCCTCCAATAGTCCTGGCAATTCATTTTGCAGAAATTCTAGGTAACTTTGTCCTGTAAGACGATTCTCTAAACTTTAGAGAATCGTCTTACTTTAGAGTCTAAAGTAACAGGGCCAATCAACTGATCATCGATGATACCGCACCACACATTGGAAGAGAAGCGATGTTGAAAATTTGTTTCCACAGTGGCATTTGGATTTTCGTCTGACCACCGATGAGAGTTACGAGTGTTGTTGATACCGTCACGGGTGAAAGTAGCTTCATCGGTGAACAGTATTAATCGAAGCAATCGGCGATTAGCATTTACCTAATGACAAAATTCCAGTTGCATGGCAGCGTCTCCTGGTTGAAGGTGTTGTATATGCTGTACATGATATGGATGCAAGCCTTCCTCACGTAATGTTCGCTATACTCTTGTGTGTGGTACACCGAGACGTGTAGAAATTCTTCGTGAGCTAGTAGTAGGACTACGCTCTACCAACTGAAGAATGTTTTCCACTTCATCCACATCTTGTTGACCTTCACGTTCAGATGAAACATGAGCGCTGGGAAGTGTACCAATCTCACGCAATGTGTTGAAAACCCTGGTAAACACTCTTCGATCCGGAATTCTGCGGTTCGGAAACCGTCGACGGTATTCTGCAACAGCAGCTGTTGCACTTCCATCGCAAAAACCGTAGACATACACCATATCTGCATATTCGGCATGTGTGAAGGTGTGTGGCATTCTTAACACTGCTTCAAATACTAAACAATGTCACTCACAACAGTCAGCTGTTGATTGGCTTATGTTACATGCTTATATTACAGCTTACATGGTTCAAGGTTATAGGGGAGGGAAGGGGGAGGAAGAGCTGCTCGCGCATCAGATTGAAACAGCTCTATCTCCGTAACCATTCAGAATTAGGCACATGTTCATATGAACTCTTTTTCTCACAATGACCGATACTATCACCTCCCGAAGTATTGACCTTTCCTCCTGAAACACCCTGTATATGACATGTTATCAACAAGCTTTTTAACAGTTACATTAAGTTAGGTTAGGTTAGGTGAAGTTAGGCCATTAAGAGTGTTGATGAAATTCCCGTCAACGAAATGTTTTCGCAGGTCCGATCGACCTTGACCTTCGTTTTAATTAATACCTATTATGCACAGTCGCCACTACAGGGTGTCCGAAAAGTGTCACCCCAAAGGGAATTACATTACTTAATTACAATATATTACATTAAGATACCTTGAAATGAAATGGAAACATTTCGAATATTTATGATATACAGGGTGGGCCGTAAGTTTCCATACATAGGAAAAATAAACATTTTTTTATGGACAACCATTTTTATTTATATAATATGCTCTACATGGTTGCCATTGTTTTGAAAACACATTTCAATACGTGTTCCCCACTGTTGATGAACACGCATTAGCACAGTTGACGTTATGCTTGTAATGGCGTTGGTGATACGTTCCTTTAGATGATTTATGTCTCGTATCTTTTCCTGATACACCATGGCCTTCAAGTGCCCCCAAAGATAGAAATCAAGGGGGGTGAGATCTGGGGATCTGGGAGGCCACTCCACAGGACCACGCCGACCAATCCAAGCATCCGGAAACTGCTGATCCAAATACCGACGCACGTGAAGACCATAATGAGGTGGAGCTCCATCTTGCTGGAAGTAAACTGGGAAGTTACCTTCCTCGTTTAGCAGGGATGGGAAAATCTCTTCTTGCAACATGTTAAGATACCTTTCGGCATTAAGATTTCCACTGACAAAAATTGGTCCAATAATTCTGTCACCCCATATCCCGGCCCACACCATCACTTTACCGGCACCTTGCATCTTCGTCGGACTCAGCCAGTTAGGGTTAGCATTACTCCAATAACGTATGTTTTGCTGATTAACCTCTCCATTGACGTAAAAATTTGCTTCATCAGTAAACAAGATCTTACGTCAAACGCATATTCTTAGGGTATCTGAAACATAAAAACAAACGTTTAATTTTTCCTATGTATGGAAACTTACGGCCCACCCTGTAGTTCCAAAAATAAATATATTTCCCATCGGGTTACGAATTTCAGCTAATTCCCACTAGCTAGAGACTTTTCGCACACACTGTCTATGACACTCGAATGCGCGTAGATATTCTCTCGTCTATTAAACTCTCGAAATGTTCGTTTACCTTTACACAAACCCAAAATCTTAATTCTTAGACTCGAGCAATGTTTTTGTTTCGAGACAACGGTTAGTTCCAATCTATAAAGTTACAAAGAATTTAAAAATAGGTAACTATAGTTAATGTAGTCGCTAACTATTTAAAACAAAAGAAAGTTATTGAGTATTACGCAAAATTTATTTTTACATATGGACCGAAAAAATTGGAATGTTCTTATCGAAAAAGAAAATTGTACCATCTTTAATTCCTTCAAAGAAAGTTGTGACTTTCCCTCCACACCTTCTTTCACTTGGAAATACTGTATATTCGTGAAGTCTCGTAACAATCAACTGGAATTAAAGGTCAAAATGGATTAAAAAAAAAAAATGAATTTTTTTTTAGGAGAAATCGTTAAAATAAAAGTAAAAAACAAATTCCAATAAAAGTTTTTTATTTTATATTTTTATTTCATAACTTATGATTTTAAAATTTTAATTTTCTGTGCGGTTAAGTCATAATTTCGAATGGCAAGAGAAAGTTTTCAGCAAGCACTTCTTTTATGATAAATTATATATTAAGTACTCAAAATAAGCCTCGGAGCGTAAACACTAAATGCCAACCATGCCCGATCATGCATAATTTTAAAATTATAATTCATTTCAACCTTCTAAATTTTTATATATTATATACATATATACATATATATATATATATATATATATATATATTATGTCGTTTCTATTCATATATAATATATATATATATATATGTATGTATGTATGTTACAGTCAAAGTGTGTAACCAGCCATTTCGCGTAATGGCTGAAACTTTTAGTCATTTCGCGAAATGGCTGTTTCACTTGGTCATTTCGCGAAATGACTAAAATCTTCAGCCATTACGCGAAATGGCTGAAATTCCACCTTGGTCATTTCGCACAAGATCATTTGCCCGGTTAGGTCAACTGTATGCCCTTGACAATTGGTTAGGTTAAGTTGTGTTATTTTCGTTAGTTTTAACGAAAATAACACGACTCAACCGAACCAATTGGCAAGAGCATACAGTTGACCTAACCGTGCCTTCAATGGCGGACATCGGAATAACAGTGAAGGGCCGGTTAGTATTTGAAAACCTCTACATTAAAAATTCAAATGTGTTCAAATGTGTAATTGAAGAGTGTTTCTCACTTATTTGAACAGACCTGTGGATGTATGTATGTTTTAGCAGATTTAGTTAGTTAAATAAAGGTTTCCAATTTTATTGTGATGTTTGTTATTTCTATGAATTCATGACAAAACTCATTTTAGCCATTTCACGAAATGACCAAGGTGGAATTTCAGCCATTTCGCGTAATGGCTGAAGATTTTAGTCATTTCGCGAAATGACCAAGTGAAACAGCCATTTCGCGAAATTACTAAAAGTTTCAGCCATTACGTGAAATGGCTGGTTACACACTTTGACTGTAACATACAGGGTGGGCGGAAAGTAGCTCCCTATTTTGGATTGGTAAAAAAATACGTATATTATCCATTTATTTCAGAAGAAATAATATGAAAAGGTAGGCATACATGGTAGGTTTTCTCTAAAATTCAATGTGGGCTCCAAATCTTTCCACCAGCTTCTGGAGCCGCCCAGGAATGGTGTCCACTGACTTTAGCCGGAACTCCGGCGGGATGGAGGACATGACTTCCCGAATTCGGTCCTCCAGTTCTTCCAATGTCCTCGGTTTGGTGCGGTAGACTTCTTCCTTTACCCACCCCCAAAGAAAGAAGTCGCACGGTGTCAAGTCGGGGCTCCTGGCTGGCCATTGATGTGGACCACGACGACCCATCCAACGCCCAGGGAAGTGGGCATCCAGCCACTCACGGACAACAAGAGCGAAGTGCGGAGGGGCGCCATCTTGCATAAATATCAGATCGTCGATGTTCTCCCATGTGCTGACAACCGGCCAGACCTCGTTTCGCAACGTAGCAAGGTACCGCTCAGCATTCATGGTGTTGCGCAGAAGGAACGGGCCCACAACCTGATCTGAGGTCATACCACACCACACCGTTACACTGAACCGATTCTGCCGTTTTTCAGCGGTAACCGTGCGACTTCTTTCTTTGGGGGTGGGTAAAGGAAGAAGTCTACCGCACCAAACCGAGGACATTGGAAGAACTGGAGGACCGAATTCGGGAAGTCATGTCCTCCATCCCGCCGGAGTTCCTGCTAAAGTCAGTGGACGCCATTCCTGGGCGGCTCCAGAAGCTGGTGGAAAGAGTTGGAGCCCACATTGAATTTTAGAGAAAACCTACCATATATGCCTACCTTTTCATATTATTTCTTCTGAAATAAATGGATAATATACGTATTTTTTTACCAATCCAAAATAGGGAGCTACTTTCCGCCCACCCTGTATATATATATATATATATATATATTAACGCTCATAAGTATTCGTAAGTATTCGTAAAGAAAAATATTTAATTTATATTCGTCCTTATCTCTTGTATCATGCTTAGAACAGTTACGAAAATTTACCATTCGTTTAGAAAAATTTAACAAATAAGAAAATTAGTTTAATTCCAGCATATAATGTAAAACATCAAAGAATTTAAGGAAGATAAAAAAATGTTAAAATGTCAAAGTTTTCTTACATTTACCTACAAAATTATTTAATACTTTGATTGTCCACCTTTTGCTTAAATTACTTCAATGATTCGTTTTGGGTATTTTTGAACGAAGTTTCGACATCTTTCAGTAGAAATTTGAGTCCATTTTCTAAAGAAAATTGTTGCGATTCATTCACATTCGAAGGGTTTCTCTCGCGGACACCTTTTTTCAAATCAAGCCACAAATTCTTGATTAAATTGGGATCTGGGCTTTGACTGATCCACTCGAGAAGCTCGAAATTCTTTTCTTGAAGCCATTTCATGGTGCTCTTACTTTTATGTTTTGGATCATTATCTTGTTGCAGTACCCAAATGCGACCAATTCGCAACTCCCGAACTGAAGGCAATACATTTTCTTCTAAAATTAACTGATATTTATTCGAATTCAAGATTCCATTGATGACAACGAGCTTTCCTTGACCAGAAGCACTAAAACATCCCCAAAGAAGCGAACTACCGCCACCATGTTTAACCGTAGGAAGGATGTTTTTTTCCTCGAAAGCAATATTTGATTTTCGCCAAACATACCGTCGCTCGTTGTTCCCGAATATTCCATTTTGGTCTTGTCTGTCCAGAGAACTTTCTTCCGGAATGCAAATCCATCATTTTGAGGATCCTTGGCGTACTTTAAACGAATTTCATTGCGCGCTTTTCGTAGCAGAGGTTTACTTCGTGCAACTCTTCCATGTAGACCATTCTTTCTTAATGTACGACGTACAGTAGAGGGATGGACATCGATCTTAGACAGTCTTAAAGTTTGGAAATATCATCCGCAGTCACTCGTGGATTCGCAGCAGCCATTCTTTCAATCCGTCTAGCTGTACGTTCTCAAATCTTGCAAGATCGCCCACACCTTGTTAGATTTTTGATTGTAGTGCCTTTCCCTTTCTTTATAACTGCAACAACCGTCATAAACGGAATTCGAAGTTCTTCTCCTATCTTCCTATAACTCTTTCCAGACTCGTGTGCAGCAATAACAGATTTCTTAAGATCTGCAAACGGCGCTTTACCACGACAGTAGTATAGCCGCAAAAGGGGAGAGTGCAAGAATGTTGCAAGTGATTACGTAATGTTGCAAAGGGGGGTGGGGGTGTTGCAAGTCTGGGGAGACGTACAGGTCCATGGTGGAGGGAATGATTATTCACTGACGCGAAAATAGCTACTGTTACTCCCAACTGAAAAATAGCCCCTTTTATATGCACAATCGCCAAGCTCCGCCCAAAAGACCAGATGTTCGTAGTGATTGGCTGCCGATGTAGCTGGGTGGAGCTATGACGTGTACCAATCCGCTATAACGGGATCGGACGAGTAACATATATATAAAATCGTGTTTCTTGTGAATAAATTATAGACACTTACATTTCTATGGTAGTCCCTTATATTATATTTTTATTTTTACTTACAAGTTAGTATTGTTTTCACAAATTCTTGTGTTAACATAATTTCAATTGTTAACTTATTTTATAATAAAGAAATATATCCTAATTATATTTTTAAAAAAGCATTCAGTTTCCACGTTAAACTGTGGGTCTAAGGCGGAGTGAATTCCAATTCGACACAAACTCTGCCATTTTAAGGATGGTTTAACTGCAGCACTATAAATGTTATAGTTTAAATGAAGAGGCTAACTAAACACTGCATAAATAAACACTAAAATAAAATTAAATGTTATAATATGAAAAAAAATAATATATATATATATATATATATATATATATATATTTACATATACCTATCATAAGATGTTTAAAAGAATATATATATATAATTATAGTAAACTTACGTCAAGATAAACTAGTTACCCATAAAAACCTAATTGGTTTTCTATAATTCTGTTTTCTATGGTTGGTTGAATTATGTGTAGGCTAACTACGTTATTTGTTTCGTCGGATTGTGTTTTGGGCTAATTTCAAGTTTAATGAAGTTCAAGTTAATGTTATATTTGTTTCTAATCGTTAAACACTATATACATCTATTGCAAAACACTATATACATCTATAGTGAAACACTATATATATCTATTTATCTATCTTAAAAAATTATAAAATATTTATCGTTTAATTTTGCTCATGTTGTTTGCAAAGTAAATACATTCAAACTTGTTTTAAATAAAGAAAAAATTAAAAATATATATATATATATATATATATACATATCACAAGATGTTTAAAAGACTGTATATATATAATTATAGTAAACTTAGGTCAAGATAAACTAGTTATCCATAAAAACCTAATTGGTTTTCTATAATTCTGTTTTCTATGGTTGGTTGAATTATGTGTAGGCTAACTACGTTATTTGTTTCGTCGGATTGTGTTTTGGCTAATTTCAACTTTTAAATGAATTGTTTCATAAATTTTCATTTCGTTTCGTGACTTAAATATTTATAATAAATTTTAAGTGTGTAAAAATTATTTATTTAATAAACAGAATTTAATTGGATTCATCTACCATCATATATTGTGGTGCACTATTTAAATGGATGATTAATATATGGTTTTTTGCTATCTGGAACACATGGCGCTATCTGGAATACATTTACCTTAAATTTACCTTAAAGCGCTTCTGCCTCAAGGGTGCGCTGCTCCCACGAAGTCCGCTCAGCGCCTCCTGAGGCGGGGCCACGACGGGGTCGCCACCCTTCTTTCCTCTTGCTCCTGCCATACGATTTGGTCCCCTATTGAATTTGTGGGGGCTGGTCTGGCAGAGGAATACCCTGACACTGTGGGTTGGTCGGGTATGTTGGCTAAAAACAAGTCCAAGTGTTTTTTAAAAGTATCTACTGGGACTGCACTTATATCTCTAAGGTACTGAGGCAAGGAGTTAAACAGGCGAGAACCCTGCCTAGAGATACTATTATATTGAAGGGTTTGAATCCTTCTCAGACTGTTTGGTGGGAGGTGATATTTTTTACACATTCTGCCAGTTCTTGTTAAGGTGGGCACAATTGGTTCAGTATTGGGGGCAACTAAAAGCCCTTCTAGAATTTTCCAGGTGTAGATTAGGATGTATCTCTCAAACCTTCTCTCTATGGAATAAAGGTTGAGGCCTCTAAGCCTATCCCAGTAGTTTAATTTGTTTTTACTCACCTGTTGCCCATCAGGTTGTTTAATATACGAGGTAAAGGTTCTTTGTAGGCCCTCAATTTTTTGCAATTCATTCTGTTTGTGGGGAAACCATAATTGAGAGCAGTAGTCAATGCGTGGAAGGACAAGTGATTTCCACAGGGTAAGCATGGTCATACTGTCCCTAGTTCTGAATGTCCTCAGTATATACCTATTAGTTGTTTGCATGATGAGGTTACTTTGTCAATGTGCCTGTTGAATGTTGCATCTTCAGATAATATAATCCCTAGATCCCTGACATGATCAGTTTGTGCAATATCTTTTCCTGTGGGTCCAGTGTAGTTGAATTGTTCTTTCAGGTATTTATTTGGTCCATACTTAATTAGTTCAAATTTGTCTTCATTGAAGGCCATATTGTTTGCATCTGCCCATGCATATATAGTTTGTAGATCTTTTTGTAGCTCTACACAGTCTTCTTTTTCTGTAATTGGTCTTAGTATTCTGGTATCATCTGCGAATGACAGGAGAGAGCTTCCTAGGTTACAGTTTATATTGTTTAGCATTATAATGAATAGAATTGGTCCTAGTACTGTGCCTTGCGGCACTCCACTAATCACTTCTTTTTCTATAGATCTTGCTCCATTTACAGTTGTTATTTGTTTTCTGTCAGAGAGAAAGGCATGGATCCATTTTCCTACTTTTCCACAAATACCAAGTTCTTTTAGTTTATGGAATAATATACCATGGTCAACCTTGTCAAAAGCTTTTGCAAAGTCTAGATAGATGACATCAACATTGTGGTTTTCTCCCAAGTATTGTAGGATTGTATTGCAATGGTCTATAAGTTCAGTAAGGCAGGATCTCTTGTGTCTGAAGCCATGTTGAAAGTCTTCTAAGAGATGTTCATTTTCTATAAAACTGACAATGTGCCTTTTCAGGACTTTCTCAAATATTTTAATAATATGGGAAGTCAAAGATATGGGTCTATAGTTCTTGGCTTCCTTTCTTTTGCCTCCTTTGTAGATTGGGGTAATATTTGCTTGTTTCATGATTGGTGGTATTCTACTGGTGTCTAGTGAGGATCTCCACAGGATTTTCAAAGGCAGAGATAAAGTATGTTTGCATTCCTTAAGAATCTTGGCTCCAATTCCATCTGGACCAGGGGCTGAACTCCCCGGTAGCTCTGTTATTGCCTGTTGTATATCTCTAGTGGTTATTTGTATATCTTCCAATAATGGTCTGTCTTGGTCATTTTCTTCTCTATCAAAAAATGCTGTAGTTTTTATTTTCTTTGCTACTACAGGGGTACTCCAGCTTAAAGCATATTGAGATTGTAAAATGTTTGCCATTTCCTGTGTATTAGATGTGAGAGTTAGTCCATCTTTAGCAAGCAATGGGCCAATGCTCGTTTTGATAACTGCTTTGCGTTTAGCATAGCTAAAGAAGAATTTGCTATTTTCCTTTATAGTGCCAATAGCTTTGTGTTCATTATCAATATTCTCTCTTATGGTTGACTCCTTTATTTTAAGTTCTAACATCAGTATCTGATTCCGGATGTTACTATGTCTTGTATCACTTAATTGCTTTGTCAGTTGTTTAGATAGCTTTGTTCTCTTTCTCATAAGTGTCCTTCTGTATCTGTGCTCTTTTGTCCGGTGCTTCTGTGCACTATCGTTTTTCTTTGGTGTGTGTTTGTATAATGCTGATGACAGCAGGTATTGTATTCTACTCCAGCATTCTTCTGGCTTTAGGTTTTCTAATTCATCTTCCCAGTTTATTTCTCCCAGACAGTTATTTATTGATGTCCAGTCTGACTTGTGCAGGTTTAGGTCAGAGTATGGCAAGTTCGTTTGGCATGGGTCTTGCTTACATTTGTGGAGGGACAAGTTTGTGAATATGTGCATGACATTGTGGTCGGAGTGTATAGTTGGTGTTATAACAATGTGGTCAATTGTAGTTGCATTATTTGTCAGCACTAAATCTAGGATATTATTTTTTCTAGTTGGGCAGTGGACATGTTGTACTAGGAGCAGTTTTTCCATAAACTCATTCAGGTGTTTTGATTTGGACCTTTTTGTCCCTGATTTCATACCACCATATTGGTTCCAGGTGCAATTTGGGAGATTAAAGTCTCCTGTAATGATTAAGTCTCTTGGAGTCTACAATAGCTGGGCATTGCCTGATTTTTTCCAGAACTTCAGTGAGCTCTAGATGGGAGCTATCTGGGGGGCTATAGATATTCACTAGTATTATGTCTTCTTTATTTATGCTGAGCATGATGATTAGGAGTTCACAGGCTCCATTTGAGTATGCCATGAGCAGTTCACTTTGAATGTTTTCAGGGATGTACATCAGGACACCACCATTTAGACGGTCTTCTCTGTCACATCTATGGGTGGTGTACCCTTTGATTGCAATTTCACTACTCATGATCATGGGGTTCAGGTGTGTTTCTGTGAGGGCTATAACTGTGCTAGTAGTGTTTCCACTAGGCTCTTTAGGTAAGGTACTTTGGTATGGTTTGAGTTTGGGTAAAGGCCCTGGATGTTTAAGTAAATTATTGATACATTTGTGGAGCCATTTGTTTCATCTCCCACATATAGGGCATTTGAAGGGTTCCTGCTGGGGTTCTCGTTTGCTTTTGTATGAGGAGCCCAAGTGAGCTTTGAATGTCTTGTATTTGTTTTATGAGGTGGTAAAACCCCAATGGGGTTTCATGGTTGCTTGCTGTACTATTTTCACCAGTGGGCTTACCTGGACCCGCTACATCAGCATAAGATCTGGGTGCAGGAATGGTATTTGGTCTTGGGTTTTCTTGCACCCCTTGGGCCAAATAGTGCTGAGGGATAGTAGGCTCACTATCCTGGTATTCTCTCCGTTGAGTTTGATGTGGTTGGAATCGGATTGTTCCCTTCAGGTGGGCCAGATTGCAGTTCTCTTTAAAACAACTTCTTTCCCACCATGAGCTCTGGCAAATTTGGGGATGAAAATAGGGACATCTTGCATTGGATCTACATCCAGAAATGCCATTCCCATCGTGTATAAATTTTTTGCAGAGTGGTGGGTGAGCAAATGGGCATTCTCTTCCCTTAAGTCCATATTTACACAAGCCCCTCCTGTAATACTTGCATACTGGCTTCTTGTTTTCACTTTTGGCTTTTTGGTGACTATGTACAGTGGGGTTGTTCACTTTGTTGAAGGTCTTAATGTCTATTTCCTGTTCTTGTTTTTGTTTTGTCTCTTTTGGTGCCCTTTTTGCTTGCAGTGTCCCTCTCTCTAGGGTCTCATCCTGAGGGTTTCTCACTTTTTCAGCAAGCTCTGCATTTGCAATGATAATTTCCTCCTCCTGTAACTCACCTGCCACTTCTACTTCAAGCTCTTCAAATTGTCTGTCATAGTCATCGCAAATTTGACGAGCACATTTAAAGCATGAGAATTTCCTTTTTGAATTTTGAAGGATGAGTAGGAAATAAATAGGTAGTTCACTACATTTGTAGTGTATCCATAGTCTGCATTCATCACATTTTAATGCATGTAGGCTGCAGTCTAATGCACATTTTATGCATGGGTTTCTGTTTTTGTTTCCTTCCTCTGCCATGTTGACTTGCATACTGGTTTTAGTGTGGAGCGTAGATATTAAAATATTTTGCAAAGGTTTAAGTTTATTGTTTATTTTGTAATTTTCTATAATTTTCTATAACGAAACGTGCCCACCCAAAATTATTTATTTATTTATTTTTTTTTTTTTATTTATTTATTTTTTATTTTTTGTTTCTGTTTCCTTTCTTTCGATGTTTCGATGGTCGGGTGTATTTCGAGAGGTTTCTGACTTTTATGACCTTTTTCCTGCCTTGTTTCAAACTTTCACGAATGCCCAACCTTATGGTGCGATCTGGCAACTCAGCACCCGAATACATGGCGTGATCTGGCAACTCAGCAACTGCATACATGGTGCGATCTGGCAACACAGCACCTGCATACATGGCGCTATCTGGCAACTCAGCCAGAATAGAGGTTTATAAAAGACCGAGAGACGACTGACGGAGTCATTCAAGCTCGGCTCCCAGCCGAGCAAGGACCTCTGGTCCTTCTCTTTCTGGCCCTTTGGGAAAACCCCTTAGAGGCCTCTTAGGTTAGGTAAACGAAAATAACTTGGGGGAGAACTCCGCCTCCAAGTTGCATGCCTTGCAATCAAAGGCAACTACTCTCTCTCTCTCTCTCTCTCTCCTTCAGGTGTACCCCTCCCCCCTTGGCTCAGCCAACTGACTGATTCAGCCAACTGGCTGATTAGGAGCCTATAAAACAACGCCTACTCGGCTGAAGTCTTAATATGCACTTGGCTCCTGCCAGGTGAACACCTCTCCTCCTTTCTCTCCTTTCTGGCCCTTTGGGGGGAATAGCTTGGGGGAGAACTCCGCCTCCAAGTTGCATGCCCCTTGCAACCCTGGTTGGCAACAAAGGGCCCTTTGGGGTATTTTTTTTTATTTATTTTTATTTTTTTTTTTTATTATTTTTTTTTGCAACACCCCCACCCCTCTTTGCAACAACCCCCACACCTCTTCGCAACACCCCACCCCCTTTGCAACATTACGTAATCACTTGCAACATTCTTGCACTCTCCCCTTTTGCGGCTATACTACTCACGACAACCCATTGCTTACTAATGACTCGTACAATCATCCGTCTTCCATGAAGCTTTACGGAGAAAATTCTAGAATTCAGAACTGCCAACAGTCTGTAATCAATAAACAACCAACCACTGATAAAAAATTTAAATTCTTCAATCCTAAGGTGGACACAACGTATTAAATAATTTTGTAAATAAATGTACGAAAACTTTTGCATTTTAACTTTTTGTTTTCCTCAAATTCATTGATGTTTTACATTATATATTGGAATTAAACTAAATTTTTTAATAATTTTCCGAATGAACAGTAAACTTTTCATACCTATCCTAGTCATGGTACAAAAGATGAAGACGAATATAACTGAAATATTTCTCTGGACGAATACTTATGAGTGCCACTATATATATATATAATCTTATTTTTGTTGGTTTTGAACAGCTGTTGCTGCGTTCAACCACTTTGCAGCATCCCGCCTCATTTGGGGAACTTGATGTAGGAGAGATTTGTTTTCTACTTTCATCCTGCTGTAAAAACGGAATTTAACGCGATCATTTTTAATAATTATTTCGAAACAAATTCTCTTTAGGCTTAAAAAGCGACTTGAGAGAGAACGTGGCATTTTTAAAGGTAACCAATTATCAGGGGCGGATCCAGGGAGGGTAGTCTATGGGGGAAATCAAACAGACATCATGCCGAGTATTTTATTTTTTTATTTTTCTTATACAGAATGGGGTTACGTCGTAGCCAATGTCGTAACCAATGTCGTAACACCGCTTCTTGTTGATCAGCGAAGTTAAGCGACATTGGGTCTTGGTAGTAGTTGGATGGGAGACCATCCTCCGTGTTCAGATTATGTAGCGACCCGTGGTTCGAATCCCACGTAAAGCCGTAGGTCCCCTCCCTCATATAACTTTAGATGTTGCGAAGGAGGTTAAACAACCACAATCATTATTATTTTATATACCATACGCTTCACCTACCATACTGTGAGGTGGCAACAAGAAACAGGCTTCCTGTTCCCGCGTGCGAGCTGAAAGGTATCCAAAATTTTCACTCCCTGAAGGGGATGATCCACATTTAAATTATGTTATAATGCATACCTAGGACATAGTTTTCAATGGTATGAAAGTGATAGTTGTATTGACAAAGAAATTGTATTTTTTTGAAAGACATAATAAAGAAAACGTGAGAATAATATGATTAGTAATAAAATATTTATCAAATTCTATGCATTTCAATTGTGATAAGCGTGTAATACTTACAGTATAATGCAATACTTACTGTAATACTTACAGTATACTACACAGTTGTAATACAGTATAATTTAACATAAAATACGTTATGTTCAATTATACTGTATTATAACAGACATTTCACGAGTAATGCAATATTATATAGACCTAATTATCATGATCTGGGTGATGATTGTCGGACAAACCGTTCACAAGTTCCATTCGTCCTTTGAGGATCAAGCCTATCCGGGGCACGTGGCCCCCTAGGCCCCCTCTGAATCCGCCCATGATCATGTAAAAGCTTACAGTACGGCCTTTTTTTTAAACAGCAGCAGAACGCGCACATACCTGTGTGTTGAGTGCCTTTTGGCGGACATTTTTGTATACTGGTTTTCAGATTTCTCACTTTTGTTATGGGTCTAAGATGTAATGAAATTGCAGTGCAATATTATATATAAATGTAAAGACCGAATAACATAATACCAAGCATGCATTTCCACTCTCTCTCTCTCTCTCTCTCTATATATATATATATATATATATATATATATATATATATATATATATATATATATATATATATATATATATATATAACTGTATATATATATATAAGTGTATATATAATATATACTCGTAATAACGAGCCAAACTGAGATCTATAGGCTTATTTATGCTAGCAACAGTATAGGCTTATTGAGGCTAGCAACAGTATAGGCTTATTGAGGCTAGCAACAGTATAGGCTTATTTACGCTACTCGTAGCTGTCACATATCGTACGAGTAGTGAGCATGGCTGCGCCGCTTTCAGTTGTACTCAGGAAGAACAGAGATCCGTGGTTCGTTTTTTGTGGGCAGAAAGTGTGAAAGGAGCTGAAATTCACACGCGTTTATGTGCTCGGTATGGGAATAATGTGTTACCACGGCGAAATGTGTACGAGTGGATTCAAATGATCAAGGAAGGTCGGACATGTGTGACAGATGCTCATCGCTCAGGACGACCGTCAACATCAACCAGTGGTGACAAGCAGAAAGAAGCCAGAGCCATGATTTTCGATGACAGAAGATTAACAATAAAAGAAATTGCATCTTCATTAGACATCAGTCAAGAGTCAGCCTATTTGATTGTTCATGACATTCTTGGCTTTCACAAGGTTTGTGCAAGATGGGTGCCCAAACAGTTGACAGAAGAGCACAAGCGTAATCGTATGGACGTTTGCTCTCGTCTTTTGGCGCAGTATCATAATGAGTGTGAAAACTTTATCACTGGAGATGAAACCTGGATCCATCACTATGAACCAGAAAGCAAACGACAGAGCATGCAATGGAAGCATCCAACATCTCCCGTTGCAAAAGTTCAAAGCGCAGCCGTCAGTAGGTAAAGTTATGCTAACACTGTTTTGGGATACACGAGGCTCTATCCTTGAACATTATCTAGAGCGTGGAATACAGTGACAAGTGCATCGTATTTTGACATGCTTCGGAATGAGTTAAAGCAAACAATTCGCACAAAACGGAGAGGGAGATTGTCGGAAGGTGTTATTCTGTTACACGACAATGCGCGCCCTCATACCGCTGCACAGACTAGAAAATGCCTTCAAGAACTTAAATTTGAAGTTCTCGACTATCCAGCCTACAGTCCAGACCTGGCACCTTCGGATTTTTACCTGTTTGGACCACTAAAAGACGCTTTGAGAGGTCAGCGATTCCAAGGTGAGGATGACCTGAAAGAGGCGGTGCATGACTGGCTACGCACAGCCAAAAACATTCTTTTGTGATGGCATTAGGAAGCTTGTAGATCGCTGGACTAAGTTTATTGAGAAACAGGGAGACTATGTTGAGAAGTGATGTTTTCAGTTTTTGGTGGTGGTATTCTGATATTTGTTCTCTGAAATTTCTAGCTCCCTAGCTCAACTATGCCATTGACAGTGGAGCAGAAGACAAAAGTGGTGTCTCTGTGGTATGAGACGAAATCATATGTAGAGACCCGCCGAAGGTTCTGCCGGGAATTCAATCTCAGAACACGTGTTGGACCAACAAATTGTGACATTCAAAGTGTTGTGAAACACTTTGAGGACAAGGGTACAGTGCACAACCAGAGGAAGGGCAACAGTGGCAGGCCAGCATCAGTAACCAAGAGCCAAGCCAACATCGACGTCGTGCGGGATTCTGTAGTGGACAGTCCCAAGAAGTCCCACCGCCGGCGCTCCCAGGAGCTGGGCATCAAACCAACACCAGTCTGGCGTATCCTCACTAAGGAACTGAAGCTTTTCCCGTACATCATCTCTATTAGGCATAAACTGACTCAAGATGACATGAGAAAGAGAGTTGATATGTGCAATTGGCTCAGTGACAGGATGGAGCGCTACTCAAACTGGATCAACCTGATCTGGTTTAGTGATGAAGCCCATTTCCATTTGAGCGGTGCCATCAACAACCACAATAACATTTTCTGGGGCGCAAAACCACCTGAGGAGATCACTGAGAGGTGCCTGAAAGGGCCTAAAGTCACATGCTTCTGCGCCTTCAATGTCAGATGGGGAATGCTAGGGCCTTACTGGTTTGAGGATGACCTGGTTTATGCAGGATGGTGCCACCCCGCATACAGCTGGTGACACCACCACTATCCTGCGGCAGCTCTTCAGAAACCGCCTCATTTCCCTGGGTACCGCTCATGACTGGGCACCCCATAGCCCCAGACTTGAACCCTCTGGACTACTGGTTCTGAGGGGGCTGCCAAGGACTCTGTCTACGCCAACCGCCCTGCCACACTGGACGATCTGAAGCAGAAGGTATCAGACTCCCTCCAGGAAATGCCCCCTGAGACCTGAAGGAAAGTTGGACAGAACTTAGGAGTCAGGATCAAAGCCTGTCTGAACCGCGGTGGGGCACACATCGAGAACGTAAATTACAAGGATTTTGCTTAACTCCATTACGCTTAACTGCATTTTGCTTAATTTTGCTTAAGCTTACTGCCAAAAAAATATCATTTCATAGGATTTCAAAACATGTTTTGTTCACGTTCATGAGGTTTCTGGTTCTTTGTAAATAAACGTTTAAAATTGTATAACTCTTTTTGAAACGCCCTGTATATATATATATATAGTGGACCTAGTTTTAACCGTTTAAGGTGATAATGATTTAATTGTATGCAATGATTAATTGATGCAATGACTGATTGCTTATTAATGAAAGGCTGGGTTAATAATTTATGATGTCATACAATATCACCGATTGGAATAAGTGGTTATTTGATTAGGCCCACCATACTATTGGAAGTGACAGTATAGCAGCGAGGGTCACCAGCTTGGTTTACACCCAAACAAATTAATATTAAGGTTATAAAAGACACCTTATAGTTTGTTTTGTATTTTATTATGAAAATAAAGCCGTTATTTATTCACTGTGATATAACAAAGAATTGACAGTAATTAATTGGTAGTTATACGTTATGCTTATGACATAGACTTAGCTAATAAGATGAAATGTTAATAGCTTAATTGACACGTAATAAGTAATGTAAACGTTGATGGTATGTAAATGGAATGCAACATGGAACATTGAATGGGCCTAGTAAATGATATAAAGAATGCACGTGCGTTTGGTACATTGAATAGAATACGTGACACTGATTAAGTAGGCTGAATGATTGCATGGATGCACATAGAGTAATTGATGCGGCCTAATAATAATGGATTGAAATGCTTGCACAAATATCATTTATATATAAGACCATTATGTGATGTTATAATGTTATAATGTTATAATGTTTCAGACCAACAAAGACCCTAGGATCCACTCATGGCTGGTCTACCTAACTGTGTTCGTGTATTGTGTATGTCCTCCGTGGTGGCGGAGGGGACCTACAATTTTACGTGGGTTCCGAACCACAAGAACATAAGAAATTTATGTAAAAACTGCCGGTAAATTGGCAACGACCAATTTTTACGAAACTAAATAATTATCAATTTAAAACTAATTAATTATCGATTTAAAATTAAAGATAGAATCTCTGATCCAGAGGATCAAGTCATAATAGACTACTATCCACAAATATGTTACACTCTATATCTATTTATAAAGGACATGCAAATATATCGGATCCAAAGAATCCAGTCAATTTCATTACGGTATCCATCAAGTCACGGTCCATATCGACAGCGGACCAAGTCAAAATTTACAATCATATACATTACAATATATACACTTACGAGAAAAAGAGTAGGTGTGGCTGTAAAGACTGTACAGTAATGTAGAAATGTGTGTGCACCCATTTTGGGTCTCCCATTTAAAGGTGTTTGTAGGGCAAGTGAAGATCATGAGTTTTTCAATACCTCACAGTACTATGGGGGCACCGCTCGGCAGAGGAATCTCTTTAAATGGGGTGTGTAAGGACAGAGAGTATCCCCTAACCCAAGACGCTGCCTCCCTATATCCCACAACACTTGTGTTGAGCTGTGGGATCTATCCCCAGAAAGCCTTAATTTTACTACCTTAAACTATACCCTTTCTATCAACATATGCGTCTAATCGATTTTTAAACATGTTTATAGACGTGCTACTAATTACTTCTACCGGCAAACTATTCCAGCTATTTACTATTCTATGCGTAAAAAAGTTTTTCGCAACTGCTGTCTCGAACCTTCTACTTGTCAACTTACACCCGTTATTTCTAGTCCTATTATATTGAGATATTTCGAAAAAGCTATCTCGATCTACGTTATCGAACCCATTCATAATTTTGAAAACCTGGATTAGATCACCCCTTAACCTCCTGGTCTCGAGTGTTGTCAATTTTAACTCCTTAAGCCTATCCTCGTACGACTTTGACCTAAGCGACGGAATCATCTTAGTTGCTCGTCTTTGAACTCTTTCGATTTTGTCTATATCTTTGCGCATATACGGATTCCAAAATTGGACCGCGTACTCCAAATGGGGTCTAACTAATGATTTATAAAGTGGAACTATAATATCGCGCGATTTGTACTCAAAATTTCGAGCTATAAAACCTAACACTTTGTTCGCCTTATTGACCGCTGCTGTACTTTGTTTCGCTACTTTTAAATCACCAGTGACTATAACTCCTAAATCTTTTTCCTGCTCTACGCTTGTTAAATCTTTCCCTGACATACTATACGCAAATACGGTATTACGGTATTGAAATGACACTTGAATTGGATGACAGGCCTACTGCGTTCTTTCACGAGAGTCAGTTGGAACGCTTAAATACACACTTTGGGAGTATAGCCTACCGTTCGGCGGTAGGCTAATGTAGGCTTCACAAGGGTACTTAGAATAGGAGGTACTTATCTTAGGACGATGTAACCCTGTTGAAGGCGGGTTGAAGAAAGATCTATTACCGAAAACTCGAGTTGTCGTTGTCCGTTAAGCCTCTTGAGATGATGGATGTAGGCTTCGTTCGGAAGCCTGAGGTGATGTTACTTCTCGAGGTGCAGGCTGGCCTTATGATCTTGCAGGCGTAGGCCTGTGGTGATGAATATATCTCGAGGAATGTGGAGAAACTTGAAGGCCGACCCGGCAAACCGCAGGCCCGAAGCGATTCCGGTTGGGCCTCGAAGGATTGCTTCTGCAGGTGGTCTGTAGATCTTACTTGATGATAAATTGTAGGCCTTGAAGAAAGTAGCAGGCCGCGCCCCTGGCAAAGGGGGCCGGAAGGCGGTTGATGGACGTGTTGCTCACGTTCGATAATGTGAGTACGAGTGAGTGAGAGTGAGAATGAAAGCAAGTGGAAGCTCGCTTTTATACGTAGTTCCTGTGACGTAGGACTTCGCGCCAAATCTTAAGACACCTTCTCCGCGCGTCCTTTCGTTGATAAAGGTTTACGTTCGCGCCTTTTAGGAAGAAACAGACATTCCCATTGTTTGACTCTTGCCCACGTGTGTTTTCAAAGACTCTTTGATGATAGCGTGGAAGCAAAAGATTTCTGTCTATTTGCTGGTCTATTTCTTGTCGATCCGCTACATATATATATATATAATATATATATATATATATATATATATATATATATATATATACAGGGTGGGCCGTAAGTTTCCATACATAGGAAAAATAAACATTTTTTTATGGACAACCATTTTTATTTATATAATATGCTCTACATCGGTGGCTGTACGTCTTGGACCACTTCGCGGTTGATCTGCAACATTTCCAGTTTTCTGAAACTTGTTAATAAGTTTTGCCACAGTGTCGTGTGTGATGTTCGTTCCATGTTGTCTGTTAAAGTTCATTGCAACCATGCGACTGCTTCCCGACCCAGCCATCAGTATGATTTCAATTCGTTGCTCTTTCGTCAAACGCATATTCTTAGGGTATCTGAAACATAAAAACAAACGTTTAATTTTTCCTATGTATGGAAACTTACGGCCCACCCTGTATATATATATAATATATATATATATATCAGTGATGTAGGTCTCGAGATCGGTCTCGGTCTCGAGACCGATCTCGAGACCCAATTTGCAGATCTCGATCTCGATCTCGGTCTCCGCTATTTAGATCTCGGTCTCGATCTCGGTCTCGACAGACGCGGTCTCGGTTTTTCTCCCCGAGACCTTTCGAGACCTCGAGACCGTAATGAAAAATACATGTTATTGGCATACTCATGATGGTGGCTTAGTTGAACAGACACAATTCAGAATGTTTATGAAAGTTTGTAAAAGTCACCCTGTTTTGAGTTGCCACGTTTGTCTTGCGGGGGGGGGGGGGGGGGTCTAGATTTTTTAGGTTAGCGCTACAAAAAAATTGCCCTCCCCGCCCCCGTCAGATTAATTTTATTGAAAATGGAAACACTAAATAGAGAATTATATATATTATATATATACTGTAAGTATATATTATAAGGCCACTTAGTGTTGCCAAACGGCGTGTCAACCTCTGTGGCGTGATAAAAACGATTATCCTCCCATCCAATATGTATTTGAAAAAATAAAATGCTTCACATAAAAATAATGCAAGAAATACAGCATAAAGAAAACAGTACCGACAAATTCAATAAAGCATAGAATAACTCGACAACCCTTCACATCACTTATATTTACAACGTACCGATTCGTACAACAAATCGCAATTGCCAATTGTAAATGTTAAAAAATGACGTCATCAATGATATACTTAACATACTTAATATACTTAACATAGTCTAATTTTCATAGTAGTGTAAAACAAATTGAAAGGGCATGAGCTTGGTCTCGATCTCGATCTCGGTCTCGAATTTTAAGGGTCTCGATCTCGGAAGGTAGATCTCGATCTCGAACCTTTGATCTCGGTCTCGATCTTGGTCTCACAGGATCAGGTCTCGGTCTCAGTCTCGGACTTGGTGGTCTCGACTACATCACTGATATATATATATATATATATATATATATATATATATATATATATATATCATGGTATAATAGCACATAAAATGAAACATATGGGAATAACAAGCAAAGTGGGAAAATGGATCTACAACTTCCTCAGAAATTGACTACAGGTGGTCAAAATTCAAGGTGTATCATCATCAGAATCAGAAATACGCAGCTCAGCTCAGTACCACAAGGTACAGTGCTGGCCCCACTACTGTTCCTTATCATGCTAACAGACATAGACAGTGGAGTAAACAGCAACAGTATAGTAACATCATTTGCGGACGATACAAAGATCAGCAGAAAACTCAGCGATGCAAACGAAGTAGAGGCCTTGTAGAGAGAGACAAACAAAATATACAAATGGTCAGAAGACAACATGACATTTAACACCGAGAAATTTCAGCTCTTGAGATATGGTAGAAATGAGGAACTTAAAAAGACTGCATATTATGCTCCGACAGAAAAGAAATTCAGAGAAGCACGAACGCGGTCGACTTGGGGGTAATGATGACCGATGATGCCAAATTCGAGACACAAAATCAGAGAGCAATAAACAAAGCAAAAAGAGTCGCGGGACAGGTACTAAGAACGTTCAAAAAGAGGGACAAGACAGTAATGATTCCCCTGCTGAGAACACTGATTATACCAAAACTTGAATACTACTCAGTTTTGACGTCCCAATATAAAAAGGAAGAAATTAATAAACTAGAAGAAACGCAGAGACATTTCACAGCCGAGATTAATGGCTGCAAAGAACTCAACTACTGGGAAAGACTACGCAAACTAAATCTGTACTCCCTGGAAAGAAGAAGAGAGTTATACCATAATCTACATATGGAAAATGATCGAAAAACTGGTACCAAACCTCAAACAAAACCCAATTACCATCCAGACAACGCTGGAAAATAGGAAAGGCGGAAGTGTAGTGTTCCAAATTAAAGGCCGGACAAGTGACCTCCTCAACTCTGAAGGAAAATAGCTTGGTTGTCAGAGGGCCAAGAATTTTCAACCAGCTTTCAAAGGACCTCAGAAACATTACAGGGGTCAAAGCTGAAGTCTTCAAGAGAAGACTAGATGCCTGGCTCAGGACGGTACCAGATGAACTGGGTGTACCTGGCTATGTATGATGGAGAGCGCAAGAGAGCAACTCTCTCCTCCACCAAGCCAGGACTAGAGGCGGGGCCACCAGCTTGACCTTCGTGTGAAGAAGGACCGACGCACGGAACCCAAACAAGGTTACCAAGGTGTGTAAGGGGTTCCAAAAACCTTAGCCCCCTCTCTATTTGCAGCTTACATGTTTACTTATATCGAAATAGTTTTTAGTGATTATAAAAATATATAAAATTCTTTATTTATTGCAGGTATTAAAATTACTTTAGCTGATGAAGTGATAATACAATGGCTTCTCAATTAATTGGTGATTCGGAGAGGCAACGTGTGATAGATCGCATACGAGCAATAACATTTCGGAAAGCTCGTGATGCTGGAGCCACCTTTATAACACGTTCATGGGTTGCCAAAAAGTTGCGAAGAAGTGAGGACTTCGTCAAAAGAAATTGGAATAAAACTTTGGATGAATGCGAAATGGATACAACCAAATCTGGGCGCCCAAATTTGCTACTCTCTCAGGAAACAAAGGACATCATTGAAAGCGGTACGCGTAAGCGGAAAAACAGCTGTGCTAAACTTTCTAGAGAGATCGAAGTGTTGAGAGGAAAGATCGTTAGTGGTGAGATCATTCGACTGTACCGTCATAGGCAAGGTTTAAAGCCTTGGCATGAACTTCCAAAGCCAAGAAAAACTCAACTTAACATCGATGACAGAATGTGGTTTGCCCATTATCTTGAAGATTGGGATGTGGATGATTTCATGCATTTAGCTGTCTCCGATGAATTTTTTGTTTACGTAACACGTCGGCCTAACTACCAAAATGATCGAGTGTGGGCCACAACACCAGATGAAATCGATGACAATGAACATTATCGCGAATTATTAAAAAGTCCAGACTGTGTTGGTGTGTTTGTTTTGTTCACTGTAAAGAAGCTCATGTGGGTGCTGAAGCCAAATGGTCAGAGTTGGGATGGACAGTATTTTCGTGATATTATTCTATCCCAGCATGTCATTCCTTTTCTAAGAAACCCAAACAATGTTATGGATGTCGATCAGGTCACACTTCTGCACGATAAGGCCCCCTGCTTTAAGGCATTAGCCACTCAACAGTTGTTGCGGAACCATGAGATCGATTTCTTTGGAAATGAAGAATGGCCAGGAAATTCTCCTGACCTGAACGTCTGTGAACACATTGGATCAATTATAAAGGACAAGGTTGAATGTCTCTTGTTTCAAGAACCTGCAGCAAATCGATTTTGGAAGGATACAATGACGCAACACATTGAACTGTTTTAGCAAATTTGCGTAACGATCAAGATCTATTCACGTCACTTTTGGCAAGCTACCCAAAGCGAATTCAGGCTGTCTTGGAAGCCAATGGCGGGAACACCAGTTTTAATTGTTTCTCCTTAAATGCAGGATTAAATTCTCTTTTGTAAGGTATGTTTAGTTTTACTGTACCTCTAATGGTTTAGGCCATGGGCGGGGGGGGGCTAAGGTTTATTGGAGCCCCGACAAGATGTCAAGTAGCAATGTACAGTATATTCCTGTTTTTTGGATGCATCAAAAGTATTTGATAGAGTTAACCATCACAAACTTTTGAAGAAACTCTTGTGTCGAGGGGTACCTAAATATATACTTAGGATACTTACATTCTGGTATACAGAGCAGACCATGTTTGTAAGATGGAAAAGCACTGTATCACCAGGTTTTAAGGTAACTAATGGTGTTAGGCAAGGAGGTATATTATCACCCTATCTTTTCTGTATATACTCGTACATGGATGACCTTACCAATGAACTAAAAACTGCACGTACTGGCTGTGTCATTGGAAAGGAAAAATTAATAATTTAATGTATGCTGATGACCTTGTTCTTCTGTCACCCTCTCCCCATGGGCTAAGAGTACTATTAGAGTTATGTGAACAATATGGTATAGAAAATGACATCACCTATAATGGGGCAAAGAGTTGTATTTTGATTTTTAGGTGTAATCTACTGAAACATATATCATGTGGGTCTTCTGAAATGAATGATTAGGCTATACCTATCAAAGACACATGTAAATACTGCTATGAATAAACTCTCTGTTACTTATAATAATATTTTCCGTATGCTATGTAGGGAACCAAAATGGTGCAGTGCCAGTTTTATGTTTACTACACGTAACCTACCTACCAGCCAAATGTTAATCCGAAGAATATATATAATTTCATTACTAGGGTCCAAAACAGCTCTAATGTGTTATTGTACGATGTCCTGTCTTTAGATACTGTGTACCTCTCACCTATATGGCAGTCTTGGTCCAGACAACTGCTGGTTTACAATACCTTATTTTTGTAATGTACCAAAGATTATATATGCATATTAAGTTGTGTTATAATAAGTGTTATAAGTGTTACAAGATGTCTCGTGTAATAACAATATACATAAAATTGTCAGATAATTAATCAAACAGTATTCCAGAATGCTAGGCTAAGTGGCTATGTTGACATTATTTTTGTATTAAGTTTAGTGTATGCGTAAGATTGTACTTGTATGTTAGGTTAAGTGGCTATGGATTGTGAAAATGTTTTGTATACCAGAATATTAATATACGGACAAAGTAACCAGGTACATTACGATTTACAAGTTTCATGAATAATTTGCTATGATTAACACGATCAAATGCCTTAGAGGTATCCAGGAAACACAAAAATACATTAGCATCTAGAGTTTGGTATTTACAGACCATCTCTTTCAAGGTATACACACATATATCAGTACCATGTTTCTTTTTGAAACCAAATTGGTTATCACTAGTATACAGGTAAAATTCAAGTCTCTTAAGGAGTATATATTCAAACACTTTAGACAGTGCCGGATTAAGCATCTGTGGGGCCGGTAGCATTTTTATCTGCCAGAAAATATGTTCTTTACCATCATTTTAATTTTTAAAACTTTATGATTTGAGTAGAAGTGTCAACCTCACGAAGTAAATCGTACTCAATACTTATCAGAGTGAGCATATTCAAACGATCTTATCCTGTGGTGGATCGGAGCTCATTTTTTACACGGCGTAGCTTGGAGAATGTTCGCTCATCAGAACAGTTCGTGATCATGAGACCGAGATACATTCTGAGAGCAATTTGCACATTGGGAAAACACGATTCCAAATGACTGTCAGCTATCAATCGACACATGTGCAACTCAACTGGTTCCACATCCTCGGACTGACCTGTATCATCTCTACTTCCTGACTTCCCAGCAGTAGCTTGCATTCCAAGTTCAGGCTTGAGCAAAGCTGAGAACTGAATTAACTCATTTGCCAAGCTGGGTTCCAAATCATCTAGATAGGATTCCATGAGCTCTAATGCCATCTTAAATATGTCTTCAACTGACAGGGAGGCCAAATTTCGGAAGAAACCAAATTTGCTGCTTACGTTCTGGTATGCTTGAAGTCTTTTTGTAAGAGCAGCAATCAGGCTGTCAATGATGACTAAGACTGTGCCTGTTCTGAACTTGTCTAAGGTCACTTGAATCTCTTCAGGCGTTGACCCAGGCTCGTCATATTTACGGTTGCCTTTGCGCATTCGTTGGGATTCTTGTTTATATTCTGCACAATTGGTTAACTCCTTGGCCTTCTGTTCAACATCTCCAAGTGTCAACCATATGATTGCAGAATAGTGCTACACATCTTGAAACGCTGCAAAACGTCATGCCACAATATGGTTAGAATTCCTGTTTCCAGTTTGATGAAAACTGAACATAAACCTCGGGCTTCCTGACGACAAGCAGCTTTTTGCTCAGCATCTTCAGTAATACTTTCCAAAACATTTTGTATCTTGCTGAACCCAAGCAGCAAAGATTTTGTGACATCGGAGCGAGCTGACCATCTAGTGTCAGACATCAGCTTCACAAGTGGAAACTTCTCCTCGGACAAAACCTTTGTGAGGAGAGACCATCGGTATGTCGATGCAGAGAAAAAGACGTATCATTGTTCAACAAAATCAAAAAACTTTACTGCATTTTGGCAGCATGTTGCAGCGTGTTGTCCCACTAAATTCAGGGAGTGTGCGGCACATGGAATATACTCTGCGAGCATATTCAACTCTTGAATTCGTGCTTGCATCCCTTTGTACCTACCGCTCATATTACTGACATTGTCATATGATTGGCCGCGATAATCCTTCACATTGATATCATGCTCAGCAAGGAAGTCAGTGAGGCTTTGAACCAGTTGCTCTCCCCTATGTCCTTACATATTCAAAAATTTGATGAATCTTTTGACTGGTTCAGATGGCAAGATTATTATACACACTTACTCAATACTTGGTCCATCCTCCATTATTATTAATTACCTCTCGTAGCCTATTTGGAACAGATGCCACGTAATTGTAGATAACTTGTGGGTTCCCGCGGAAAAGTTCCCACTCTGCCATGGTGTGTTCCAGCAGGTGCCGAGATGTTCGCTCCTGCCCAGGCTCCCAAGCATTAATCACATTAGTAGTATGATGGCATTTCGGACGAGGAATTTGGGGTGCTATGAAATCCTGCCCCTGGAGTGGCCCCCTGGAGGCCTTCGCCTCCGTTATGAGGGGGCCCACTTCCTTAAGTTCCTCACCCCATTTATGGGATCTCACCGTCCTTAATGAAGGACATTTGTCCCTTGAGGGGCCCCGCAAGGGGCCCCTTCCCTCACCCCCCCAAAAAAGGGAAATAAAAAAAAAATGTCATCATCGCCTTGGGGAAAAAAAAAAAAATTCCACCCTCTTGGTCTTTCATGAGACGGACAAAATCAAACAAACAAAAACAGACAAAAACAAACAAACAAAGACAGACAACGGCAGAGTTTGACACGTAATTTTGAACTTATATCCTTAAACATTAGAAATGAAACCTTAAAATAAATATCTGAAAAAGGTTTTAATAGACATGACGAGAGTGTGCATCAATCTCAAAGCATATTATTATATCCTAATATCACATTACCTACTCATTTGTAATTCCGTTTTCACATGTTAACAAATTGCGAACATCACAAATTAGAAACTCAGACTAAACATATTTTAAGTCAAACACAATTTCTTTGTTTAATATTTGTATTATATAAAGTTAAATGAAAAATTAAATAAAATTAAAATTAAACATTTTATTTTCAATTATAGGGGTAACTTTTGCTTATCCAAATTAAATTTAATTTATTCTACATTAATATGAAATGAGGCGAAATGAAATGAATTGAAAAGGCTTATTGGCAAACTATAGGCCATATTATAAAAATTATTAAGATACATTTAGTTTAGCCAACATAACTATTATTATTTATCATCAATTACCATCTTAAACATTATTATTTGTGTATATATATATATATATATATATATGGGATGAATTTCACAATTAAGAGCGTGAAACGAGTGAATGTTGCAAATATATATATATATCTCATAAGTTTTACTGATTCAATGTCAGTATTTGCATAATTCTTTGCTAAGTACGTTAATTGTAATCGACATATGACAGAAACTATTAAGTTACATTATGCAGTTAGACTAACATACATGCGTTTAGCGAACACAGCTATTATTATTTACTACCAATTACCATCTTAAACATTATTATTTGTTCATCATATATATATATATATATATATATATATATATATATATATATATTTGCTGAATTTCACAATTAAGCACGTGAAACGAATGAATGATGCATATATATATAATATCAGACTTTTTAAAAAGATTAGGATGAACATGCAGATACATGCAGTTTATATTTCGTAAGTTCAACTATCGATACGTCTTCCTTCATTGTCATATAGCTCAAGCCAGTTAAAGTGTATCTATTTTAAGCCGTATGCCTGTAAACGAACCATTCATCTCACAAACCACATCAAGCAGTGTGATGAGGCTTTAAAACTAAAAGCAAATATGTTATCCTCATCTTTAAAGATCCACTTAAACATTATTACTAATATTGATTTATTGTTATTATATATATATATATATATATATATATATATATATATATATATGTACACAGGTTAAAAGTATTTAAATTAAACACACTGATTTCAATTCCTTTCACAATAAAAGCCTCTTTCAAATCTACCCCAATATTGCTATATATTTCTCGCAGTAACTGTTTTCAGACCAGTAGCAGTTAAGTTATAAATATATACTTAAAAACGCAATATCCAAATAAGTAGGTTTGGCCAAAAAAAAACTTTCTCAATATTTCCAGTTAATAGAAAACGTGGACTGGCCTTTACAAAGCATAACTCTAGTGTTTATCATCGTAGCAAAGATTGTTGACTAAATATAGTACCAGTCTTTCATGGAGCAATACCACCAATGTAGTTCAAAACACATCTTCAATAATAATTCAAGCAAGCATCTTTCACTACACGGTCGCTTCCGATTATTTAAGCAAACCTGAAAGTTGCATACTCTGAAATTCTGAACGCTTTATACAACAAGAGGAAGAAATCGTAAGTTCTCTCAAAACTGTCCTAATTCCATTATTTTAAATCCACGTATTCTCTGTGATATATACTGTATAATTTAGGGTGATTCAAATATGGGGGTAAAATTTTTTTTTATATTTTAATGTGTTCAACCCTTTAAATGGTTCATTTCAGCATAAAAACAACTATCCTAAAATATTTTAGGAAATTTTTAATTTTTAGGGGTTGCTACCAGCAATTAAAAATTGACAGAACGACTCAAATTGTCAAATTTTTCCACACCACCCAGGGGGTACAGTACAAGGCGCATTGCTTTTTTTTAATGTGGAAAGCTCCCCCGTAGGTCCTACCATAACCACAAGCATGCATAATTAAACTAGCATGATATTTGAGACATTAGCTGTCCTTACTTCATCAATGTTTCTTTCTTTCTATCAGGGTAAACAGCCCTGTAGTTTTTCACTACTTGTAGTAAGAATTGTTTTTGATCTTCGTCATGTGTTAGTATTTTATTATATTCATCCATTAATTTTACTCCTCTTTCCGCTATATCATTCACGACTTTCCACTGTTTGATAGATTTCTTAGCGGAGTTATACTCTTCATCATTATGCCATTCTTTAGCATCTTTGAATAAAAATTTTGAACTAAATTCTGTTATTGTAAAGAATCTTTGAGTATTTGATGACAAAATCTTCTAATTTCTTCGTTGGAATAAGTGCAGGATCTAGAAAAGCCCGTTTTGCAGGAAGAGTTTCTGTTGTATTTTGCAAGGCCTTTACAATTTTGTTTTTCGTTTCAGTAGGCACTTCATCATCATAAAAGGCCAAGGCTACCAGTTCTTCTGATAGGTACCAGAGGTGACCTAACAGTTTTTTAATAGCAACAAATGCAATTGTGTCATTTATTTGTTTGTAGACTACAAGATTCTGTAATAATTCCAGAGCAAGACGAGGAGC
Source organism: Bathynomus jamesi (assembly GCA_023014485.1). Lineage (NCBI taxonomy): Eukaryota > Metazoa > Arthropoda > Malacostraca > Isopoda > Cirolanidae > Bathynomus > Bathynomus jamesi. Next base: position 328,018 of record JAJOZX010003406.1, on the reverse strand, counting down.
GCAAGATGGCACAGGAGCTGTAAACCATGCCTTTACATATAACCGAGTAGCAAATAGACAGATGTCTTTTAGTCCTTTTTTGTCTTTTACTGAAATTTTGAACTGAGATTTGAACATAAAAATTTTTAATGAATATGTAATTTTGGCCATCCACCTAGCCCCATGAAGACCCGCTGGATGTTTAAATTTGATTCCACCTTTTGGTTCACCTCCCCAAAAAATAATTGTTAACTGCAATAGTTCTAGGTAATCGTCTCTTGGTTGGAATGTATCTAGTTGATTTGTTGCAAATATAATTATGTCATCTTTGATGTCATGAATATTTTCATAGATATCTGGATCTGATAATGCTGTTTCGTAGTCCTCCTTATTAATGCTTGACCATTTTTCTCTGAACTTCTTAAAAAGGACTATATCTGGGCCAGAAGATGGTGATAAAGACTTTGAAACAACAGCTTCCAGCATAATTTCAAATATATGGTGTCGACATGCAAGCCACAATAAATCGTTGTCGAATTTTTGTTCTAGAAGAATAGCTGCACCATTTCTAGGACCAGTATTGGCTGCCGTTGTATTGAAACACATGCATTTTATTTGTTCGCAGATGTCCCATTCAAGCGATGTCTGAGTGTTTGCATTAAAAAGAGACGCATTTCTGTCACTCAATTTTGCAACATCAAGACTTCCTAATAATTTATCATCAAACAATTTTCTACGTTTGCCAACCTTACTTTTCCATGTTGAAGGTTGTGCAGCACAGAAACCAGATTCATCACTTTTACTCTCCTCTGATTCTGATTCTGATGATGTACTGGTGAGTATGACAGCCTCTTCATTCTTCTTTCTTTTGATCTCTTCTTCTGCTTTCCTCTTTTCATAACGTTGTTGCTTTTCTGCTGCTCTTTGCTCTTTTTTAGCAACAGCCTTATCAATGGTACCCATTTTTCCATGACGTCCTTTCTCACGTTGCATTTTCAAGAATTTCTTATCTTCTATTTTTATAAGCTGCATAGCATTCTCATGAGCAATGTCAAATAAGTTTTCCAGTTTATCTTTCCATTTTTCTTCTTTATTATTTAAATTTTGTGATCTTTTCAATTTGTTTGCTTTGTTTTTCTTAAGCAGCTGTCATTCCTTCAGTATTCCTTGAATTTTATCTACTACATGTATTCTTTGTTTTGCTGGTATTCCTGCTTTTTTCCAAACTGCTAGCACATCATCTGCAGTAGAGCAGCATGATTCTCTAATGTCTTGCTTTTTAATATTTCTGTAGTGCATGAAGAGGGCCATCATTTCCTTCTCTGATGGTAATACGGATGTTTTTAGTACTGCAGAGGGCTGCCCAATTAGCCATACTTCAGTTTCTTTTCTTGTAGAACTTCTCCCAAATGAGCAACTGGGTGATGGTGAGTTAGGCCTAGCTTCCATAATCGATTAATTGGTATAAAAATTACTAGTTCCAACAATTAAAAGCAAGCGAGTATATAAACCATTAATTAAAAATTCTGAAATATAAACAATTAAACATAAAATCATAAGTTGTAAAAACAAACAAATTGAAAAAGTGGGAAACTTTGACGCCTGGTAGCACATAGTAAATTTTATTTAAAATTCACCAAATTTGGCATACACTACTTTTTCGTCATAGGGAACAAAAATACAGGTTGAACAATTAAAAAAAAAAACTTTGATTTTTTGAATCACCCTACTGTATATATATATATATATATATATATATATATATATATATATATATATACACATTTCTTACTTATGTCTGTTTGATTTTTACCCACTCTTCAACAGAATGTACACCATTTATCTGTTGCAAGCTAGAAGTTGGGCGTAGGAGGAAACTGTGTTATTATTATTATTATTATTATTAGTAGTAGTAGTAGTAGTAGTACTAGTAGCAGGGGTAACAGTAGTTTAAAACTTATCTTCACTTCTACACATCTGTCTCTTTTAATGCAGTCCTAAATCACCTAAGTTTCCTCTGAAGCAGGAGTCACGCCAAACTATGATATTTTACATCGAAAGCTTTCTAACATCTATATACTAACAGAAATGAGGGGCCCGCATATATAAATGTAGTATAATATACAAGTTTATCAATTTGATTAATATCACAATGCTTTTGTATCACTCATTTCCTCTCTGTATTACCCAAAAATTAGATAGCTAGTTGTCAACTAGTGATCCAAATAATGTAATGTGCAAATTTTTAGTTGGGGACCCGCGCCTTAAGCCTACACCCACGCACACCAACACACACAGATTGTTTCAGAAAAGGGCATATATACTGTATATGTGTGTGTGTGTGTGTGCACACACACACACACACACACATATATATATATATATATATCGGGTGGCCCAAAAAAAATGGCACCAATTTTGAGAAGTGATATCTCAATAACCCTTGCAGCTAGGGACTTTAAAAAACAACTAAATGAAAGATAATTCTTTTCTCTTTAAATACTTATTCTATGGCTTGATGGTTATAAGCCCATATAATGCCCGAAATTGGCTTCCAAAAAAAATATATAAAAAAAAAAGTTGCGCATTTATATTTATTCCTTGATCCTAATTTTAAATGAAATTTTTCTATTCCAGACCCCTCAAGATGGGATTGAGAGAATCTGATAAGAACATTATACAAGCACTACGTGAAGAAAAAGGATATTCATTAAACATAATCCTTTACGAATTTCCAAATAGAAATTGGAAAAAAAGAACTGTGGCACATTTTTTACAAAAACTTAAAGAAACCGGCAGCAGTCAACGGCGTCCGGGAAGTGGTCGACCAGAAACTATTAGAACGCCAGAAAACATTGAAAAAGTAAATGAAATGGTTTTAAGTCAAGAGGAACAACCGGGAACAAGTAAAAGTGAACGTGAAGTTGCGAAAGAAACCGGGATTTCACGTTCATCAGTACAGCGAATTATTCGCTGTACTGATGAACGTGAAATCCCGGTTTCTTTCGCAACTTCACGTTCACTTTTACTTGTTCCCGGTTGTTCCTCTTGACTTAAAACCATTTCATTTACTTTTTCAATGTTTTCTGGCGTTCTAGTAGTTTCTGGTCGACCACTTCCCGGACGCCGTTGACTGCTGCCGGTTTCTTTAAGTTTTTGTAAAAAATGTGCCACAGTTCTTTTTTTCCAATTTCTATTTGGAAATTCGTAAAGGATTATGTTTAATGAATATCCTTTTTCTTCACGTAGTGCTTGTATAATGTTCTTATCAGATTCTCTCAATCCCATCTTGAGGGGTCTGGAATAGAAAAATTTCATTTAAAATTAGGATCAAGGAATAAATATAAATGCGCAACTTTTTTTTTTATATATTTTTTTTGGAAGCCAATTTCGGGCATTATATGGGCTTATAACCATCAAGCCATAGAATAAGTATTTAAAGAGAAAAGAATTATCTTTCATTGGTTGTTTTTTTAAGTCCCTAACTGCAATGGTTATTGAGATATCACTTCTCAAAATTGGTGCCATTTTTTTTGGGCCACCCGGTATATACCTTTCAAACTTTTTAGTGTTCCGTTCGATGATTCCTCATTTCGAGAAGGTTAAGCTTGTCGCCCACCCCCCATCTCTCTCTTCTCTCTCTCTCTCTCTCTCTCTCTCTCCTCTCTCTCTCTCTCTCTCTCTATATATATATATATATATATATATATATATATATATATATATATATATATATATATATATATATATATATATATATATATTAAGATGTATACTTAAATAATTATATGCATATTATATAAAAACATGTAAATATAAGATATGCATAATATAAAGATTTTATACCAAGTAAATGACTAACAATAAACCTTGTATTATGAAGCAAACTGTGGAATGACATCTCGATCTCAAAGGGTTTTAATTTGTATTTCCCTCAAAATCTGTGGGTAATAGAAAAACGTGTTTTCATTTTGTAATCAGCGTAAAAAAGAACATAAGAATCATCCATATTTAAGAAATGGAGAAGAACTTTGTTGAACAATGTTATGATCTGTTGAATATGTTCATTTGTACATTGGGGCAAGACCATAGTTCATGCGACAAACATTAATAATACGAACTGACACTAGATTACATTTGACAGCTCAAATACTAAGGATAGAAATGGAGTTAACATGAAATAGTACAATAATGTCGGATGTAAGTAGAGCTACAGTCAGACGTCTTTATATCATAAATTCCATAGCTTACGAAAATATATATATATATATATATATATATATATATATATATATATGTTTTACAATCATGCACGCTACTATGTTCTAAATCAATTATTCAGCCGTTAATGTTCTCATATTTGCTGAAATAAATTTCTAATAATAAAATTTTATAAGTTTATTAATTTCAATTTTGCCTTTATGTACAGCACTTTTGTGAGCAGTTGGACGGGGAAAGCCATATGTAAGATTTCACATGATTTAACTCTACACAAAGCACACAGTTTTTATTCAGATATTTGCTCCAACGTTGAAGCAACTGTGACGTTGTCTGGTTATAATACATCATTCACTCAATGAAATAAATACAAAGTCACACTTATTAACTCGTGGCACCTTCCACATGAAAACTACCCATCCAACCAAAAATTACCACCAGAAACGTATAAATTACGTAATTCGGCACGGATTAAGCAATTTATAAACTCTCATTCATGAACACATCCAACATTTTCTTAAAACAATCTAAACAACTATTAATTATTTATTACCATATCACTTCAAGCTAAATTGCTATACTCTGTGGTTAAAACAGAGCTTTCAACGCTTTAGTTGATGAATGTTGAAAAAGTTCCTCATTTCTATCATATCTCAAGAAGTGAAATTTCGCGATGTTAAATGTTATGTTGTGGTTGTCTTCTGACCAATTGTATATTTCACTTGTGATCCTCTGCAAGACATACACCTCATATGCAACACTTATTTTTCCGCCGATTTCTGTTTCGAATGCATACGACGGTACTATACTGTTGCTGATTACTCCAATGTGTATCTCTCTTAGAATGATAATGAACAGGAGTGGTACCAGTACTGTACCTAGGGATACTTAACTACGTACTTCTGATTCCGATGATGATATACCTTGAATTTTGACACCTCGTAGGCGCCCTCTGAGGAAGTTGTAGACCCAATTTACCGTTTTGCCTATCATTCCCATATATTTCACTTTACATGCTATTATACAATGATCGCATTTCTCGAAAACTTTATTGAAATTCATGCATATGACAACGTAGATATATATATATATATATATATATATATATATATATATATATATATATATATATAGTGATAACAGCAAGAACTATCCCAGTTTAATAGCCAATACATTAAATTACCAGTATATATATATATATATATATACAATACCACTAAACTATGTAAGGACGCTGATCGGGGGATCATGAGTACGAAAACGAGCGAGAGGACTTTGTAATTTCTTAGATCCGTGGTGGGGCATGGTTAGCATTCTACTTTAAGATGCCGGACTAAGGTGGTGCGACGGGGGCGACTTTTGCCAGAATGAACAATTCGGGTAGTGGCATAACGCATAACTTATCTCTACTCATATAGCTATCACATTACAATGTGCGAGTAGTTTTATATGAATTTCAGGTAAAAATTATAGCCCTACCAATAATTCAGACATTATCTATAAAATTGGGTGTAAACAATGTGATTCCTTTTACATAGGTCAGACGGGAAAGGATTTGCACACACGTATAAAACAGCATCAATATTCCGTTAGAACAGGACAGTTGTCCAGTGCTCTTTTTGTCCATTTGTCAGAGTTATCCCACTGTATTGATTGGAATAATGCTTCAGTTTTATTTCATTCTAGCAACATTGTCAATAGAAATATTCTTGAGTCTGCCATTATCCAACTTTCAAATAACTTCAACATAAGCAAAGGTCTTTTTCAACTCGATCCTGTTGTTTTGAATTCCTTCAAAACAAATTTAGATAAAAATGGTAGGACGCTAAATCTTTGGTAAACTTGTACGCTACTTTATTAACTTTTAATCTTAATTTTATTTTATATATATCGAAACTTGACTCTAAAAGGCAAAGTGTTAAAACCCGGGTAGATTTCCAGTATAAATTTGTATTTTTAATTCATTTGATCTTGTGCTAAAAATCGATATTTTTCTTTACAAATCTGTATGCCTTTGTTAATCCTCTAATCTTTAATTTTTAATTTTTATTTTTACTTCTCCGTTTATTGCATATATATATATATATATATATATATATATATATATATATATATATATATATATATATATATATATATATATATATGTGTAGATATGTATGTATATATATATATATATATATATATATATATATATATGTATGTTTGTGTGTATGTATGTTATTTATTTATTTTTTTTTCTTTCTGTAACCTATATATAGGCCGTAACCTTTTATGTACTTCAGTGTTCCTGAGGATGTCATTAGACGAAAGCGCTTGAGCACCTTTTTTTGTGTTTCCTTTCCTTCGTGGTTTTATTCATCATACATATATATATATATATATATATATATATATATATATATATATATATATATGCCGAAATAATAACGATGGAAACACAATAATTAAAAACTTGATCGGATTAACTTTTACGTTAGACTAACAACAAAGTGTAACCATAAGCAGATATCCTGATAGTCTTCAAAAGTAAAATTAGCTGGGTGTGGTAGGCTCCTTCTGCCTGCAACGGGTCTCGAACCCGTTGCAGGCAATTGAACTAATCTTACTTTTGAAAACTGTCAGGATATCTGCTTATGGTTACAATTTATTGTTAGTCTAACGTAAAAGTTAATCCCATCATTTCTTTAATTATTGTCTGTTTCCATCATGATTATTTCGGCGTATATATATGGTGGAGCTTTAATAATATTTTTTCGTGATAATTCAGCACCGCAGTAGGATTTTTAAATTACCAAAACTTTTAAGAATTATCTGCATTTAAATTCGTGACATTTCTCTTCTTGTAGCTCTTTATTTTTACTTAACCTTATAGGATCGATGCGGAACTCGGTCATGTTATAGCTACTTTTTGCTTTAATTAAGTAAAAAGTTGGGTACTGTATAAGTAACACGAAGATAAAATGTCTACGCCAATAATATGATATTAATAATTCTTCTGTAAAAGGTTTGGAATGTCTTCTAAAAATCCGCTAATTATGTGCTCAGAACCATCATATCCTTTTAATGTCACAAAACCGAAGTTGGGGAGAATCCATCCCAAAACCCCACCCAATCGGTTGATACTCGTTTCAAAATGAGAAGTAAACCAAAAGGGTAAGTACAAGAAATTAATTCTAGAAAGTTCTTGTGGGTTCACACATATAGTGATTGGTATCGGGCATAGTTGCCCCATAGTGAAAATTACATTTATAGATTGAATTAGAAAATATATTTACTAAACAATAATAAATTTTCGACCTGGGTACAATGAAAAATAACAATTTCTTGGAAAACAAGAGTATTTTTATTGTAATAGGCAATGCTGGCTTTCTAGGGGATAAGTATTTGGGAGAATCACCAACAACTCCTTGAGTGATGTCTCAGATATAAGAAAACAATATGGAAACCTCTGTGCTGAAGCAAACATTATAAGTAGCTTCCTATTCTGTACAGCTTTGTTTGCTTATAACGTTTCTGAGATGAGATAAATCTTCAAGTTAATTTTGTTGTGTGTGTGTGTGTGTGTGTGTGTGTGTGTGTGTGTGTGTGTGTGTGTGCCCAAAAAATATACACATCTAATATATGCATAGATATGTACATGTACAAGTGTTCGAGGAAAAATTAGCGAGATTGTTAATTATGAAAATAACAAAACTGTCAAGATTTTAATCTTCCCATAGGCAATAAATCTCAAATTCATGATGCATCTCTCCAAATTTAGTCGAATAGTGAAATTAAAATATGTGTAGAAGTCTTAATGTCCTGAAATTCGTATGAAACTACTCGCATATTGTAATGTGATAGCTATATGAGTAGAGATAAGTTATGCGTTATGCCACTACCCGAATTGTTCATTCTGGCAAAAGTCGCCCCCGTCGCACCACCTTAGTCCGGCATCTTAAAGTAGAATGCTAACCATGCCCCACCACGGATCTAAGAAATTACAGTCCTCTCGCTCGTTTTCGTACTCATGATCCCCCGATCAGCGTCCTTACATAGTTTAGTGGTATTGTATATATATATATATATATAATATATATCATATATATATATTACTGGTAATTTAATGTATTGGCTATTAAACTGGGATAGTTCTTGCTGTTATCACTATATATATATATATATATTATATATATATATATATATATATATATATATATATATATATCTACGTTGTCATATGCATGAATTTCAATAAAGTTTTCGAGAAATGCGATCATTGTATAATAGCATGTAAGTGAAATATATGGGAATGATAGGCAAAACGGTAAATTGGGTCTACAACTTCCTCAGAGGGCGCCTACGAGGTGTCAAAATTCAAGGTATATCATCATCGGAATCAGAAGTACGTAGTTAAGTATCCCTAGGTACAGTACTGGTACCACTCCTGTTCATTATCATTCTAAGAGAGATACACATTGGAGTAATCAGCAACAGTATAGTACCGCGTATGCATTCGAAACAGAAAATCGGCGGAAAAATAAGTGTTGCATATGAGGTGTATGTCTTGCAGAGGATCACAAGTGAAATATACAATTGGTCAGAAGACAACCACAACATAACATTTAACATCGCGAAATTTCACTTCTTGAGATATGATAGAAATGAGGAACTTTTTCAACATTCATCACTAAAGCGTTGAAAGCTCTGTTTTAACCAGAGTATAGCAATTTAGCTTGAAGTGATATGGTAATAAATAATTAATAGTTGTTTAGATTGTTTTAAGAAAATGTTGGATGTGTTCATGAATGAGAGTTTATAAATTGCTTAATCCGTGCCGAATTACGTAATTTATACGTTTCTGGTGGTAATTTTTGGTAGGATGGGTAGTTTTCATGTGGAAGGTGCCACGAGTTAATAAGTGTGACCTTGTATTTATTTCATTGAGTGAATGATGTATTATAACCAGACAACGTCACAGAAGCTTCAACGTTGGAGCAAATATCTGAATAAAAACTGTGTGCTTTGTGTAGAGTTAAATCATGTGAAAGCTTACATATGGCTTTCCCCGTCCAACTGTTCACAAAAGTGCTGTACATAAACGCAAAATTGAGATTAATAAACTTATAAAAATTTTATTATTAGAAATTTATTTCAGCAAATATGAGAACATTAACGGCTGAATAATTGATTTAGAACATAGTAGCGTACATGATTATAAAACTAATATATATATATATATATATGAAAATTATTTCACGAAGGTAACACGTGAAAAATACTTATGATGAATAAAACCACGAAGGAAAGGAAACACAAAATGGTGCTCAAGCGCTTTCGTCTAATGACATCACTCAGGAACACTCCTCATCCTGAGGATGTCATTAGACGAAAGCGCTTGAGCACCATTTTGTGTTTCCTTTCCTTCGTGGTTTTTTCATCATATATATATATATATATATATATACACTATATGTATATATATATATATATATATATCCACACACACACTATATGTATATATATACATATATATATATATATATAAATATATATATATATATATTATATATATATATATATATATATACACACACACACACTATATGTATATATATATATAATATATATATATATATATATATATATATATATATATATATATATATCTACATGTATATATATATATATATATATATATATATATATATAATATATCTATCGTACGCTATCGAATTTATGATATACAGACGTCTGACTGTAGCTCTACTTACATCCGACATTATTGTACTATTTCATGTTAACTCCATTTCTATCCTTAGTATTTGAGCTGTCAAATGTAATCTAGTGTCAGTTCGTATTATTAATGTTTGTCACATGAACCATGGTCTTGCCCCAATGTACAAATGCACATATTCAACAGATCATAACATTGTTCAACAAAGTTTTTCTCCATTTGTTAAATATGGGTGATTCTTATGTTCTTTTTTACGCTGATTACAAAATGAAAGCACTTTTTTCTATTACCCACAGATTTTGAGGGAAATACAAATTAAAACCCTTTGAGATCGAGATGTCATTCCAGTTTCCTTCATAATACGAGATTTGTTGTTAGTCATTTACTTTGTATAAAATCTTTATATTATGCATCTTATATTTATATGTTTTTATATAATATGCATATAATTATTTAAGTATACATCTTAATATATATATATATATGTGTGTGTGTACACACATATATATATCTATATATATATCTATATATATATATATATATATAGATAGAGAGAGAGAGAGAGAGAGAGAGATGGGGGTTGGGCGACAAGCCTAACCTTCTTGAAATGAAGAATCATCGAACGGAACACTAAAAAGTTTGAAAGGTGTGTATATATATTATATATATATATATGTGTGTGTGGGGGGGGTGTAGGCTTAAGGCGCGGGTCCCAACTAAAAATTTGCACATTACATTATTTGGATCACTAGTTGACAACTAGCTAACTAATTTTTAGGTAATACAGATAGGAATTGAGTGATACAAAAGCATTGTGGTTTTAATTAAATTGATAAACTCGTATATTGTACTACATTTATATATGCGGGCCCCTCATTTCTGTTAGTATGTAGATGTTAGAAAGCTTTCCATGTAAAATAGTTTGGCGTGACTCCTGCTTCAGAGGAAAGCTTAGGTGATTTATGACTGCATTGAAAGAGACAGATGTGTAGAAGTGAAGCTAAGTTTTAAACTACTGTTACCCCTGCTACTACTACTACAACTACTACTACTAATACTACTAATAATAATAATAATAACAACACAGTTTTCTCTTACGCCCAACTTCTAGCTTGCAACAGATAAATGGTGTACATTCTGTTGAAGAGTGGGTAAAAATCAAACAGACATAAGTAAGAACTGTATATATATATATATATTATATATATATATAAGAGAATACGTGGATTCAGAATAATGGAATTAGGACAGTTTTGAGAGAACTTACGATTTTTTCCTCTTGTTGTATAAAGCGTTCAGAATTTCAGAGTATGCAACTTTCAGGTTTGCTTAAATAATCGGAAGCGACCGTGTAGTGAAAGATCCTTGCTTGAATTATTATTGAAGATGTGTTTTGAACTACATTGGTGGTATTGCTCCATGAAGGACTGGTATTATATTTAGTCAACAATCTTTGCTACGATGATAAATACTAGAGTTATGCCTTATAAAGGCCAGTCCACGTTTTCTATTAACTGGAATTATTGAGTTTTTTTTTTTTTGGCCAAACCTACTTATTTGGATATTGAGTTTTTATGTATATATTTATAACTTAACTGCTACTGGTCTGAAAACAGTTACTGCGAGAAATATATAGCAATATTGGGGTAGATTTCAAAGAGGCTTTTATTTTGAAAGGAATTGAAATGAGTGTGTTTAATTTAAATACTTTTAACCTGTGTACATATATATATATATATATATATGATGAATAAAACCACGAAGGAAAGGAAACACAAAATGGTGCTCAAGCGCTTTCGTCTAATGACGAAAGCGCTTGAGCACCATTTTGTGTTTCCTTTCCTTCGTGGTTTTATTCATCATAAATATTTTTCACGTGTTACTTTCGTGAAATAATTTTCATATATATATATATATATATTATATATATATATATATATAATAATAATAATAACAATAAATCAATATTAGTAATAATGTTTAAGTGGATGTTTAGACGAGGATAACATATTTACTTTTAGTTTTAAAGCCTCATCACACAGCTTGATGTGGTTTGTGAGATGAATGGTTCGTTTACAGTTATATGGCTTAAAATAGATACATTTGAACTGGCTTGAGCTATATGACAATGAAGGAAGACGTATCGATAATTGAACTTACGAAATATAAACTGCATGTATCTGCATGTTCATCCTAATCTTTTTAAAAAGTCTGATATATATATATATATATATATATATATATATATATGCATCATTCATTCGTTTCACTTGCTTAATTGTGAAATTCATCATATATATATATATATATATATATATAATGATGATTAACAAATAATAATGTTTAAGATGGTAATTGATGGTAAATTATAATAGCTATGTTCGCTAAACGCATGTATGTTAGTCTAACTGCATAATGTAACTTAATAATAGTTTCTGTCATATGGACTATATTCTGCCAATAAACCTTTTACTTTCATTTTAAATGTGATTGATTCATATAAAGTCAGTTATTAGTAAGAAGATCTATCTTACAAAGTTGTCACTCGCAGGCCTGTGTAATTTATAGTCAATAATTGGTAACAATAATAATAATAATAATAATAAATATTTCTCGTTACAGTTAAATTACTAGAAAAAATTGCATGCATTTAAAATTGATTATTATTAATTAGTCTGGAAAATCTGGCAAGATTGTGAACTGAGTTGCCGATTACAATTAACGTACTTAGCAAAGAATTATGCAAATCCTGCACATTGAATCAGTAAAACTTGAGATATATATATTTGCAACATTTACTCGTTTCACGCTCTTAATTGTGAAATTCATGCTGTATATATATATATATATATATAGACAAATAATAATGTTTAAGATGGTAATTGATGATAAATAATAATAATTTTGGCTAAACTACATAATGTATCTTAATAATTTTTATCATATAGGCTATAGTTTGCCAGTAAGCCTTTTCAATTCATTACATTTCGCCTCATTTCATATTAATGTAGAATAAATTAAATTTAATTTGGATAAGCAAAAGTTACCCCTATAATTGAAAATAAAATGTTTAATTTTAATTTTATTTTATTTAAATTTTTTTATTTAACTTTATATAATACAAATATTAAACAAAGAAATTGTGTTTGACTTAAAATATGTTTAGTCTGAGTTTTTAATTTGTGATGTTCGCAATTTGTTAACATGTGAAAACGGAATTACAAATGAGTAGGTAATGTGATATTAGGATATAATAATATGCTTTGAGGTTGATGCACACTCTCGTCATGTCTATTAAAACCTTTTACAGATATTTATTTTAAGGTTTCATTTCTAATGTTTAAGGGTATAAGTTCAAAATTACGTGTCAAACTGTCTTTTTCTGTCTTTGTTTGTTTGTTTTTGTCTGTTTTTGTTTTTTTGATTTTGTCCGTCTCATGAAAGACCAAGAAGGTGGGATTTTTTTTCCCCCAAGGCGATGATGAAATGTTTTTTTTTCAATTTGATTTTTCTTTTTTTGTTGAGGGAGGGGGCCCAGCATGGGGCCCCTCAAGGGACAAATGCCCTTCATTAAGGACGGTGAGATCCCATAAATGGGGTGAGGAACTTAAGGAAGGGGACCCCCTCATAACGGAGGCGAAGGCCTCCAGGGGCAGGATTTCATAGCACCCCAAATTCCTCGTCCGAAATGCCATCGTACTACTCGGATTCGCCCACACATTTTCAATGGGGTTTAGGTCACACCTCTTAATGTGCCATTTCAGCAGCTCGACATCTTGTTGTTCCTGAAATCACCGTCTGATGATCCTGGCAGTATGAATAGGGCAGTTATCCTGTAAAAAGAAATTAGCAAACCCTGAGAGTTCACATTTCATCCATACTTTTTTGAAGTTGCCTTAAGAAGACGCAAAAGTAAATAAATAAATAAAAATAAAGATACATTTAAAATTACATTTAAAACTACATTTACTAATGTCCTCCTTTAATCATATTACCTTAAAATATACACTGCTTGACCTTAATTAAGTCATTTTCTTGAAAGCATATTCTGTGTAATGAAAATAATTTAGTTGTATTACCCGCATAAATATAATCCGCTCAGGATGGGGCAAAGCGTATGTCCTTACAGTTGGCAGCATCACCTCCTCCAGTATCTCTAAATACTGGTTGGCTGTAAACCTCCCGTTAATTTCTGCCAGCTCTTCAATGCCGTACAGGTGCACCCATCCCCACACGTTGCACGTCACGTGTCCACTCCTTGCCACTTCATATATGTGTTGGCGGGCATACCTCGTATTGTCTGGGTTGGGCCGTCCAAGTTACGTCACTACCATATACGAGCTGCAAGTCTTTTCCTTTTTACCCTACTTTAACTTATTTTTTATACTTAGGTATACCATAATAACTGAGCTAATCGTGATTTTTTTAATACTAATGCAAAAAGTGTCCCTTTCCTTTTCTGTATAAATTATAGTCGATTGCAACAATACTGCTATTACATACTTTGTATAACAATCGTTAATCATATTACTCTTTTCTCTATAAAAATATTATCTAATTTTACGTTGCATTGGAAACTGATGGAAAGCATATGTGATAGTGGTATATAGAGCAGTGTTTCAATTATAAAAAATAAAGTGTGGGAATATTTACACACACACACACACACACACACGATATCCACTTCTCGCTCTGACCGGATAATACCCTTGTCTCCCCTCCCCCTCCTCATATCCCCACCTTCTCTTTCCTGCTGCTTCTCTCTCTCCCACCACTGCGTTGCTGTCATATCTCGGAGAGGGTTATACATGGGTAGAGCGCTACTATAGCGAGGGACTGTACAGTAGGGCGGAGTGAAAAACTCATTTTTCGAATTTTCAAATTGGCTAGTGTGGAAAATGTGTGGAGTAGTGAGGAAATAAGATGGTATAAATTTAAAATCATAACATTAATATCTTCAGGTGCCACAATGACCTTCAATATTGAAAAAAATTGAAAAAAGCAGATTTTAACCAATAATTACAGAAGAGTCCACGATGCACAATAGACAAGAATTTATTCACACTTGTATAAAAATAGCTCAGTCAACCTTTAGAAAAAGTTTCTATTCTCTAAAAACAGTTTTCTATAGTCAGCTCACTCAGCTGTCACGTGAGTACCTCGGTTCAGTGTAGCTGTCGCTCTCGTAGCAGGTGGGTGTTCTGTTGTTTGCGTTACTCAGATAGTCTAAACTATATTTCTTATATATTTTGCATTTCTGTATTGTGTTGCCCTAAGTTTGATCATGTACTATTAACTGAAATTAACGTATAATTGATATTAGCTCTTTTTTTTCAGATTTGTATACTTTCAAAATGTCTCGAGTTTGTGCAAAATCAACCAGGGCCTCAACTGAGTGCCCCATGTTTGGTATGGGGGAAGATTTGTGGCACAGGAATCTTCCTACATACGAAGGAGTTTTTAAATATTACTTGTTTGTAAGAAACGATTTGAAACAGAATACTAATAAAGATCCTTCAATATCTCAAATATTAGAACAAGTTGTTGATAAATTGAAAACAATTTGGGAAAGTGCTTCCGTCCCAATTCTGTCAGACAGGCGAATTGAAACAATGTTCAGAAGCTACCACGAAAAGTATCGTGTCATTATGAAGCCATACCAAAGCAGAAAAAATTCTGAAGCTTACAAAGCAAAGATTGATATGTTCAAAAAAGAAGCACACACGAAACTTTTTGACATTGCAGCGTGCAAGTGCAAAGTACTAACACAATGTTCTTGTCCCAAAGAAAAAACGGTTCCAAAGGAAGAAGTGACGTTCCTCTTAGATCAAAGGAGTGAAAGAAAACTGTTTATTGATAGAGTAGATATTACACTCTCAAAGAAAAAAGCATCTACGTTGCTAAGAAAGCAAAAAGAAGCTGTGAGGCTCACCAAAGAATCTTCACAGGAGAAATTGCAGGATACAAATGTTGAATTATCATCATCGACATCAAATACTGAAAGTGAATCTGGCGAAATATCAGACGATACATTTCCAGAGCCAGTTAGCTCGAAGAGAAAGCTCGAACAACCTGAAGAACAATTATTCAAGAAAAGGAAAACTACAAATCTACCTTCAGTGGCTACTGCTTGTGACAGGACTGCAGTTTCAGATCGAGCTGCAGCATTCATTGTTAGTGCAGTATTGCAAGATATTGGAGAAGTTTCTATTGACAATACATCCGAAGTCGTGGATAGGAGTAAAATCAGAAGAGAAAGACAAAAGAAGAGATCAGAAATTATGAAAGATCAAAATCAGGTCCCAATCAGAGGAATCTATTTTGATGGTCGAAAAGATTCTACACTCTTCCAAGAAAAAAAAGAGTCCAAAGTATATCATAAGAAGGTAACAGAAGAACATATCACTCTAGTGAGAGAACCTGGTTCAGATTATTTGGGCCATTATTCTGTGAATTCTGGATCAGCTGAAGAAATATGTAAAGGAATGTTTGAGTATATTGGAAATAATGACATGAACCTGGAAAACCTTGTTGCCATTGGATGCGATGGTGCAGCAGTCAACACTGGAGAAAAGGGAGGCGTTATAAGGCTTATAGAATTGAAGCTGAAGAAGCCAGTTCAACATTTAGTGTGCCAGCTCCATGCCAATGAATTGCCATTACGCCATTTAGTTGCAAAGCTGGATGGAAAAACATCTGGCCCCCGCGGATTCACCGGTCCTATTGGCAGGGAATTAGAGAACTGTGAGAGTCTTCCTATTGTCGAGTTTGAAAGGATTGATGCTGAGGAACCAACTGTAGACTGTGAAGATCTTAGCACCGACCAAAAATATCTAATTGATATTCATCAGGCCATAACAAAGGGATATTGCTCTCCAGATCTTGCTCATCGTAGTCCAGGCAAAATGGCACATTCACGATGGCTGACTACAGCAAATCGTTTGCTTCGTCTATACGTTTCAACTGTAAGTCCATCTGAGAACCTCATGAACATTGCTTCTTTTATAATGAAGGTCTACATCCCAATGTGGTTTTCTATTAGGCAAAGTAAGTCTTTTGTCAATGGCTCAAACATGTTTTCAAAACTATTGAACTAACAAGAACACTGAATGACGAAGTAAAGGATATTGTAAACCCTGTCATACAAAGAAATGCATTTTTTGCAAATCCAGAAAATATTCTAGCATCAATGATTCATGATGACCGCAGCGCCATAAGAGAATTAGCGTGGAGGCGAATAAAGAAAGCAAGGCAAACAAACAAGGAAAAGTTGTGAGGCGTTTCACAGTACCTATTATTCAATTTGAAGCTACTGATTATACTGATTTAATTAATTGGCAAAATGCATTGTCACTGAACCACCTGTGACAAGACACCTGACAGAAAATGAGATTGAAGAATTCATAGAAAACAAGAGTACCCCTCCATTCGAGAAATTCCCTTGTCATACACAAGTAGTAGAAAGAATGGTAAAATTAGTGACTGAAGCATCATCAAAAGTATTTGGATTGAACGCGCGAGATGGCTTCATAAGATCAACACTTCAGTCACGTAAAAAAATGCCATCATTCGAAAGTAAAGCTGAATAAAGTTTAAATAAAACGTTAATAGAAAAAAACATGCGCAAGGATGGGTGGTTGGGAGGGCATGGGTGGAGCTCGACACGCAGCCACCTCCTCGTGGTGAGTTCTGGATTATTTAGATCATTAATCAAAAGAACATTGATCTAAATAAACTAAGAGCTGCGTAATTCAGTAACTATTTTGGTAATTGGAACACTTAATATATAATAATAACAAGTAAGTTTCAGTTATTGTACTAATGCAGAATATAAGAAAATCATTATATTTCACTTTTTTCGACGGCTTTGTGGCACCTCAAGATATAATTTCGCAGGACTAATATTTATGCACAGTCATTATCTATAGCACCCACATATGTTCCGCACTAGCCATATTTGAATTTCGAAAAAACGTTTAAAAACCTCATTTTCGATCCGCCCTACTGTACAGTGTACATTTCTATCTGAGATTGATTTTCCCATATTTCGATTTTATCATTTCTGCTGCGTAATGAATTTACCTCTCTTAACTATCGTATTCGTAGGTATACAGCGTTCGTCTAAATTACGAATAGAGTCTTGAAATTACCTCACATGGTAAGAACACTATTTAACGCTAACAGTTCATCTCAATTTATTAAACAAAATGAAGTTCTAAAACCATTGAAATTTGCCCTCCTAAAATTAGAGAGTTACAGAGTTAAGGCAGACAAAGACCTTAAGAGGTAATAAATCAAATTATTTGAACACTCAAAAATGTATACTTAAATCCGTTCATTATCCGTACTGAGTACAGTTACATCAGTAGAGTCGAAACGTATGGGTGGCAAGTCCAATTCTCACTTGCAAATATGGGCCTATCGTTAGTAGCTTTTATTTCCAAAATCTTTTTAACGATGTCCTCAAGGTTAAGCACATTTTTCTTTTCACCTTTACGGTAGATAAGCCTCTTGTCTAAGTTCCCATTGGTTGGGTATAATGTAAACAATTTTGCTTTAGCATTTTCTATCTCTTCACCACTATAATGTTTTTCACATAATGTGATTATAGTGTCACTAGGTAATAAGTCAATCTTCACATTAATGAAACATAAAATGTTGATAACAACACTTGGTCCATGTGAAGATCCTTCCACCATCGTTTAGTTCCGAAATCCTAGCCTATGGTGATTGTGACGCGGCTGTGCAAGTTTTCTATATTGGCCAACGCCAACAGCAACTTTTATCAGTAATTAAAATTCTTAATTTTCACATTTACTGTATATATTAAGCTAATAGTAAAAGTTAACTAATACTTTTTAACGCTTCCATTGCACGAAAGTTTGTAAATATACTGTATCTAAAGTAATAAAACTATTTATTTATTTGTTAAGTCTTTCATTTCAGATTTCAAAGCGTTTACCTGGCTTTTGAAAAATATTTTGAGCAATTTATGCAGTTAAAATTAATTCGTTTATTCGTTTCGTTCGTTCGTTCGTTCGTTCGTTCGTAAGTTTAAAGGTCTCGCTCGTTCGTTCGTTTGTATGCCCACTATTTCAAGGTCACTGCTTGCCACCTCATTGGACTATGAATGTAGTTCCAGATGTCGCTAGAAAATTTTGAAGATATATTATATGTATTATTATTAGTTAAGTATTGTGGATCATCTGATGAGATTGTAACTGTGTAATCTTGGCACACTTACAAATTTTATTGGCGAAGCAACACAACGGTTCACTGACTTTAAACACTGTTAATTTTGATAGGAAGAAGGAGAACGAAACTGACAAGAGTCACCGCCACAAAGAACACGTGATACACTATATGACACTATGTGATAGACTATAAATGTCACTATATGATAGACTATTCATCCATCCTTCTGAACTGTATTATTTGCTTTTTACGTGTCCCATACGTGATAATGCTCCTATTTTAATCTTTTGATGTCTCTTTACTTGGTCCTTTCAAGGCATATTTATTACGAACATTTATTTATTTATTTTCATTATTATATGTCATATTTATTAGCTTGTTATACAGGCATACCCCCATAACACGGATTCGTTCAACGCTGATTCGCCATAACACTGATAAAACCTTGACACCATTCCTCGAACAGCGATGCTTCAGATTTGCTCTTGCATGTTTTTGTAGCAGACATTTTTAACAAATATGCATTTTTTAACGTTGAATGGAACAAAGTTAATTTTAAAAAAAGCGCGATTTTTAAAAAATGTAGAAAATAGCAATATATTTTTTCCAAAATTAAAGGGGTTAATTTTTAACAAAAAATTAAACATATAGTAGTATACAATGATAAATAGGGAACAGCTTTTGTCTGTTTGGCTTGGAGATTGTAATAAAAAAAAAATTCTGCGTAACGAGATGACAATTCACTTGAAAGCGCTAACGTATGAAGAAACTTTTACTGTCGCTAGTCGCGGTCTCGCGGATGGTTTGACAGATTAAAAAAGAACGTAATAATGAGCGTACTTTTAGCTAAAAATTAAACATGTTCGCAAATAAATTGTTTGCAGTTGTTTCACAATTAAAACGTTCATTTTCACGCAAAAAGACAGTGTTTTTTCACATTTTTCTTTATCATTGACATTTGAGAACAAAACACTTTATTTTATATTGATTACATTCCCCGATCAACGCTGACTCACAAAACATGGTACTTTCCGCAGACGAATTAACCGCGTTAATTGGGATATTGCTGTATTCACAGTTGTTCCAAAGGTTGCACATTTCACTAGGTCCCTTGTAAATTCAAATTTGCATCATATTTCAGCTGTTAAGTCTGTGTTTACCACATTTCTCATGTTCCATGTGCATTAGGGTAGCCCAAAAATATAAAAGTCAGAAATGTTTATTTCGACACGTTTCTCCTTGTTACATATAAAAAAAATAATGAAACGTGCAAAAAATTAGGCATATCGGAGAATATCTAAAGGTCACTCACTTTTGCTACATTTTTGGTGCTTGAAACAAAACTGTAAAAAATTAACTTTTACTTTTTCATAATCCCTTAAGTTATTTGTATAATAGTAATGAAAT